>JAUMGZ010181299.1:0-13989 GCA_032359645.1 Pododesmus macrochisma | reverse complement strand
TTCATTATTTGACGCAGTTATTGTTTGTTTGTCAATGCCTCTCGTTCTGTTGATCCTATTCATACTGTTTTTTATGTCAACACGAGAATAAGTCCGTTATATCAATGAATATATTTTGATATCACAAGCTCGAATACTCTATATCAAATATTGTATTTCTGTATCAAGAGTAAGATTTTTCCCCCTAATATTTGGAGAAAAAAAACTTGGAATAAAACGTATTTTATACTTAATAAAAACGCAAAACGTCCTTAACTCTTTGTTGATAGCTTCAGATTTCGATTTAGTTTTTTTTAATGTATCAAGACATGAATTCACGTACTCCAAGTATGGTAATGCATAGAGTTCCTGTTTTCTTTGGGCTTTCCTCTTCGAGTCCGTTGATGACGGTTGATTTGGAGCTTGACTTTTATTCAAGAGCGAGGTTCTCTCACCCATTAATTGTGTTGGTTTGACGTCATTTTTCAATGCCCGTCTCACTTTGCTAGTTCATTCTGGTGGTGACTATTTGATCAAGTAGTGTAGTTCATTTACTGAGTTAGTCAGGTATGGCAGAGCTTATACAAATTTCCATGCAGAAATGTTCAATTCTGTAGTGTATATTTCTTGTTTATAGAATTTATTAATGACTGTTGCTAAAATTGCTTGAATTTACTTTTAAGAGATACAAATCACAATATTCACCAGCAATTCGTGTGAACTAAATTTTAAGCGAGTTGGTGTAACATTGTTATGATATTCAATAATTTATTCCAATTAAATACCCTCTGATACTCAGTGTTGACGTCACAGTACCCTAACTATTTAAACTTGTCTTTAGAGACGTACATTAAGGATATTTTACTATAAAGTGTTTACCTGTCCATAACAAAAGTAAGATATGTCTACTGTAAGCTTATTCGTGAGTTACGTAACTCTCTTCCGTAAATATAAAACACCAGTAGTGACGTCACAAGTACATATGGCCGTTTGGTGCGCGAGGTGGGCGTTAATCATAATTCATAACTGGGCCTCAATCTAGGGAACACGTTGCAGTACGCCGCATGGCTTCAGATAAATCCTCAATTATACTAGGACGAAGGACCAGGTCAATTTATAGAACGGTGATACGGTGAACGATGTACATTATAGCAGATAACATATATATGTACACATGTATACATATACGTCATTACTGATCGAATGCTACCAGGTACGTATATGAATCTTTACTATGATATCGTATTGTTTACTTGTACATATTAAGTTATTGTGTTCGTATATCATGTAAGATAAATATTTCTAGGCCAGTCTATGTATCATCGATCAATGTTGTCATATGATTACTTGTCAAAACTGTGTTTGTATACAAGAACAGGTTACCTATGATTATTATATTATCTGTGTCTCGCTTCAGAACACCTACATCTGTTCTTTATATCTGTTGGCATCGTCTAAATTTAACTTGTACATTAAGCAAACGTGTTACATAATATAAAATAAAAAAAACTTGCTATACATAAAATCAAAACATGTAAACCGACGAACGTACAAGAATACGTAATAAAGTCCTTCGGTTGTTATTTACTTTATATACATGAAGCCTAAACACTGATGCAGTATAGTGATATTAATGACACAAAATAATATTTACTATTAATTTAATATATATTTAACTTGTGTTTAACAGTATATACATCATTCCATCATGTATGACAAATGGAATCGTGTTTGACTACATGATAGTTTACTGGTACAATATCATGTATAAATAGCACTAACGAGTAAAAAAATGACAGATCACTTTCAGGGACATCAAAAACATACACATTGTTAAGTCGTCAGGGATAAGAGTTCCAGTTTCTCACAAATTCAAACACTTCAATCGTCCTTTAATCATTAAAATAATTAATGATTTTGCTTATACAATAACGTTAACAAAATAGTGATGTGATCTTATTATGAAGTCGAGATGCTTGGAACATGTACAGTAGTTGTAAGTAATAAAGTAATATAGAAAATCTAACGAAGGATTGTGCAGCATAAACCATAATTCAGTGGAATAAGAGAGTTAAAATCCTGTATTTACTACGCGCACATTTTCAATTTTGGCAAGACAATTTTGTATAATTATTGGGGTATTGATTTTGTATATCGTAACCATCGTGGATTTTTTGTCACCGTTTCCCCTTTGACTCTGTAGCTTTGATTTACCGTAGTCTTGCCTATTTAAAATTCATTTTCTCCAAAGCGTCCATTAATGACGGCTGCTTCATAGCAAGATCTGGGGTTCGGGACGGGGGTGTCTCACATAGAGTATTGGCTCTTCCCTATTATAAATATCATTTTGTATCGGAGGCATTTTTCAGATTGCATGTTTGTATTCGCGCATAATCCATTTGGTTTCTATAGGTCGTGTTCATTCTAAATTCATTTTCTCTGGAGCGTCCGTTGATGACGGTTTTTTATGGTCCCCAGACCTCAAAAGGATACCAGTGCTAGTGAGTACTGGCTAATCTCCTTACTATATAAATACAGATATTAATCGAAATATATGCAAATGAAAAATTATATATATAATAAAAAGTATAAAAATTAAGTTGTGATAATTGTTCATTTCTACAGCTTTGTGTACAGTGGTGGATTAAAATATTGTTATTTTACATATTGCAGATTTATCTTCCTAACATTGGTTTTTTAAGATTTCATTCAGAGTAAATAATTACCATTACTAAAGAAAACATTTAATAGGGAAAGTAAGAGTAAAGGGATAAGTGAAAGCCATTATTCTCTTGTATGCATTGTTTATAATATATGCAAGAGAGACAACTCTTTTTTGAATATAGATATGAGGTTATCAACTTATCTTTAATACATGATTATCATATTTTATCAACAGTTTGTTTCATCATTAAAAATGATTTTACAAGATACCAATAGAAAATATTTTTTACGCTATGATCTAAAAGGACTTATATTACCAATTTATAAACTCATTCAAGTGTACACAAATAAAAAATATTCCCTTGTAAATGTTCAAGTTAAACAATATAAATTAACTTTAAAAAACATACTGAGTCTAAAAATGATGACGGTTGATTCGCGGATAGACCTTTAATAATTTGCGATGTTCTTTTACTCAGTTGTTTACAGTTTTGTATTATTGTCATCCATCCACTCAATATCATCAATATGATATCATTAATAATTTCAAAGCTCAGAAAGGTTTAAGAGTGGAACCTAAACAAATATCAACACACCCTTATCTGGTGATCTGAATTGTACAGAAATGTGTTATACAAGTACTATAGTATAGTTCCTGACATGATAAACATCTACTTGTAAAGATCGAATAGAGCAGGCGTAAACACCGTAATATGGACTCGGTTGTCTTCCTCATGTTTTTCCTTTGCTTTACTAATTTTCTTCTTGATCGAATTCCACTAAGACTTTACCAAAAAAGTAAGAAAGAAATGGCATAATGAGTTAGTTTTCCACGCCAACGTTATTTTGGATGGCCGTCATAGAAGTCATCGAATCTGTTTGGGTTGATATTCTTGACAAATTTGTATAATAAGGTTATTTACCTCTGTCCGATTGCCGTTATTGACAACGGTATTAGTGTCAGATTTTATTGCCTATTGCTATTTTAGAGTTGATGTTTGGATGAAATTATTATAAAAAACAACGCGCGTAGTACTAATTCAAATACACCACGAAGATTGCTCATTAAAATGATTCGAGACGCTTGAGTTGTTTAACTGTCGTGTACAAAAGGTGCGTTTGACGTTAAAGTTGCTTTACTAAAAACCAAGAAACACTTTAAATAATCTTAGACCACACAGCAAAACAAAACAAAACAGAGAATGTATAAATGAAACATAAAATAAAACAAACATTTGACAAAAAGGAAAATATCTATGATTTTCTATTGCGAAATGATGCGAAAAATTAGCGTTTCCCACCTCAAGTGTGTGCTGCACCGTGTGTTACCACGTCAATTCAGTATATGATAGCATTGAAAAAGTATGATACGGAGACCGCGTAAACAAACATGTCGGCAACAACATCCCATATTCCTCTGTAGTAGCTAGCTCTTTAACAACCATGGAACTTTATATGGAAGCAGACTGAATTTAATGCGATGTACATCCCAGTCTTAGAAGTGCTGTTTTCTACAGAAATCTTCTGGTGACGACGGTAACGTATTGGAAACAAGTTGTAAACCCATAAACATTACAGCCGAAGGACAATACATTTTATTTGTTCGTTTAGATTATTGACTTAATTTAAAAGTTACTATATATACACAGTTTGATAAGAACATTTATAAAGTTTTCTTGATTGAATTACAGAATGGTGTGAGGAAAGGATGAACTCTGAAGAGAAAACACCGCTGTTGAAAGTACAGGATATATCCAATGGCGAAGTTATACAAAATAAAGTGTATTCTTCTGTCGAATCAAGCTTCGCAAAAGACGATTCCAATCTACCTCCTGATAATGTTGATGGTTTAAAAAACACTGAAACTGAAATCTCCGAACATTTCGAAGTGAACAGCTATGAAAACCCTAAGAGCGTCATTTCAAAGAGATTATATCTGTTCGGACCCGTTTTGGCACTTTCGATCTTCGCGTATGCATGTTTCTCGCTTATCATGAACCAGTATGCATACCATTACTTCCAAATTACGCTTTTCCCAAATTCGTCTTCCAATTTTTCTATTGGTGAACAATCAGAATGTTCAGAAAATGAAACTTCACCTGCATATCGCGAACGTGAAACTGTACAGAGACATGCAACTGAGTTCAATGTTTACCTTATTCTAGTCAATACCTTGCCAGGCGTAATAGCAAGCATAATAAGTGGTTCACTAAGTGACAAATACGGGAGAAAGTTATTTGTCATCCTGCCTATTTTTGGAGGGCTTGTAAAAACAATATTGACGGTCGTGGGTATATACCTTGAACTTGACATATACATTTTTCTGTTTTTTTGTGCCATTGAGGGACTAGGGGGAGGATGGATAACTGTTATATCAATATGCTTCGCTAGTGTTGCCGACACAACGCCACCGAATAAAAAGAGAGCTTTTGTAATTGTGCTTCTTGAACTTATGTTGGGTATTGGTGGAATAATCGGTACCTTTGTATCCGGATATCTAATACAACTCTTACATTTCTTAATGTCCATGGCTGTGTGTGCATTTGCTGCATTTATATGTTTCTTACTGGCGCTACTGCTACCGGAAACTTTGAAGAAAAATGAAAAGTCGTCAACTGTACCTTTGTCCCAGTTAGTGAAAAATGTATTTCTGTTTTATCTCAAAGACACTTCCATAGAAGGTCGACGATGGCGATATATATTGTGTATTTTAGTGTTTATGTTCACATTGATGGCATCTCTAGGAAATTTATCGATTGCAGTGTTGTATGAACTAAATCGGCCTTTCTGTTGGTCGTCCATCACTATAAGCTGGTTTAATTCACTGAGATTAGGTGTGCCGTACCTGGTGTGTATCTTGCTTATTCGTCCACTACAGCGATGCTTCAGTAGTACTTCCATCGGACTGGCTGGTTTAATATCTGCCATGGCTGCCAACGTAATGGAAGGATTAGCGTATGATAATACGACGTTATTCATCGGTAAGGCTATATATAAAGAGCAGATTTAACAATTTCATCGTGAATTTAACATCTATAAAATATGCCGGAACACATTTTTATTGGTTGATAAGTAATAAAGGGAGAGAAAGTTATCTTGAAAACAATTCACCACAATTACGCTTGAAATGACAAAACCCGTATTGTCGTATAGTAGAAAAACGCGCAACCAAATTAAAAAAAAAACAGTTTAGAGGAATTCGTTTAAAATTCTAATTTTTACAATGCGCATATTTAAAATTGTTGGCAAGACCAGTTGTATATCAGTGTTGGGGTGTGGTTTTTGTCAAGCATTACCATCGTGATTTTTACCTCCCCTGTGGCTTTATAACTTTGATTTACCTAGGTCTCGTCTATTTCGCTTTCTCTATAGCGTCTATTAATGACGGCTGTTTCGAAGCTAGATCTTGAGTTCGGGACGGGGGTGTCTCACATAGAGTATTGATTTTTTTTTCCTCTTACAAATATAATTTTTATTGGGGGCATTTTTTTAGATTGTAATTTTTTCTCTTATCATTTGGAAAGTTGCCGCACCGATGGCCTAGCCCCGAGGGTAACTGTGTCCCAGAAGCATTTTTTGCTTCCGAACACTTGTTATACTGAACCTTTCCTGAGGAGCCATTTTGTGTGAGGCACGCCGTCATTTATTTCCTATTCATTATTCTGCCAGTTATTTTTGAGAGATCTAAGAGGAAACAGTTTCATACTTGCCTATATTCTCAATTGATTGGTCGATGGCAGTCAGTCAGTCTTTTGATGATATTAAATTCTATATAAAAAATATTACTTTACCTTTGCTGATGAGGACTGGGTTGTCCGAAACACGTGTCCAGAGAAATACGTTTGATATTCCTATGCTGACTACGCACACATTTAACATTTTTTGCAAGACAAGTTTATATAATTGTTAGGGTGTTGTTTTTGTCAAACATTACAATCGTTATTTTTACAATTCCTTACCCCATTCTTTGGCTTTGCAACTTTAATTTACCGAGGTATTGTCTATTCTAAATTTATTTTATTAGAGTCCATTAATGACGAATGCTTCGAAGCTAGACCTGGAATTCAGGACAGGGATTTCACACAGAGTATTGGCTCTTTCCTCTTGTGAATATTTTATTTATGGGAGGCATGTTCCAGATTGCATTTTTGTAATTGAAGAGATTCTCTCACACAGAGAATGGTCTGTCGTCTCTCGTATAAATATTGTATCTATTGTTGGCCGTTTGAGTTTGCGAGTTTGTATTTTCATCCCTGATTTGTGCAGATATTTAACAGCAAATTCTTCATTGATGTTATATTAGATGTTTTCTCTTTTAATAGTTCCAGCTATTGGGCTACTCTCGTCTTTGATTATTCCAATGATGCGTTCTATTCTTTCCAACATGACCACGTCAGATAAACAAGGTAAGTTGTTAGATGATTCAAAAAGTTACAATATTACGAAGAATCACATCTTTAGCCATCGGTATGGTTTTACATGCCAACAATATTACATAAGCATTATTACACACATATATAATCTGAAATAGCAAACCAATGAATCCCAGAATAGAAATAGATAAAAAGAAAATTGAAAATTACAGTGAAAGTGTTTTCGGTTAAACTTATTTTTTCTGAGGATGAATAAATCCCATAATATGATATGCCCAAATCAAATAGTATATATTGAAAAACAGTGCTCCTACTTTGAATCTTGCAACGCAATTTTTTCCTTGTGAAGTTGTGTCACTAGCAGCAATCATTAAAAAGGGGGGAAAACATTCATTAACTAAAAAGGAAATAGTTACGAATTTCTATTAAAATTAGAAACGAAACCAGATGTCCGCGAAGGAGTGAGCATTTCCTGCTACATATGTTTCCGTGTCAATTCGGAATATGGCAATTCTTTCCATCGTAAAAAAGAAGATATATGTCAACATCAGAATCTCTCACTGACAGCGTGACACAACATGGAGAAGCACTAAGTGACAGAATAGAAATAGAAGCAGCATAAGTATAAAGAAAGCAGTAGGGATAATGTGACAATTAATAAGAACCCATGACCGCATTTTACAGTAGGCATGACATACGCAGATAGATATAGCAGATCAATCGAGAAATCAATAAACACTATATGCTATCGGACTGTAGCTGGGGCTCGTCCTGATTTCATAGTGGAAACGTTAAGAATAATGCCTTTTTAATCGAAAGGACTACTAACCAAGAAAAAGAATACAAACATCAAATTACAATCATCACGTATTATTTTACCTCATTGATGTAACAGTAGCGTTGATTGGCTACAGCGCACCACATGACAGAGCAATAAAACATCGAATCTTCCTAGGGCTCGCGCTACAGGTAAATTCGATGTTTTATCTCCCTGGAGCACGTGCAGCTCATTAAAGAATCAGTGCATTGTGCATACTGTTACAGGGCCTAGTTTGTTTTTTCGGTATAATAACAATTTATGACCCTGTAAGCTTGGTGATTCAAAGTTTTATTTACCCTTAGCGGCCAGATACCCCTCGGGCTCCGCCCTCGGGAAAATAAAAATTCGAAGCACCCCGCTTACAGGGCCATACATGTATAAAATTGCATCACAAAGATATGCAAGGCAAGCTACCATCATGGAATGCCGTAGGACATTTACTGTATTCATACAAATACGAAGCCGTGGAAGAGTTCGTCAACAATCAAAAGACTGCATATAAATAGAGCAGCAAATACGAAAAACAAAGGCGATGTTAAAAAGACATGGAAATGGGCAAATAGAACGAAAATGTTGGATACACACAGAAAAATACAACACAAATAAAACTCTTATCTAAAAAGGGAACATCACGATTATACTTCAATTATTTAATATGCAAAAAGTTTTGGTTTAATTTTGCTTTTTATTTACCAAAATTAATTACACAAATTAGTACTTAAATAATAAATTAATGTCGTACAAAGATTTGGAAACGGTTTTTCTACATCAGTGAGAATTAATTAACTGCTTTTCGATTACCGTTAATTTTTATTTGTATTAATTGATTGTAGGTACAGTATGTGCTGGAATTGCTGTTGCCGAGACCCTCTGTAAAGTAATTAGTGGAGTAGCAGCTAACGCTATATACGTTGGCACCTTTTCTATATTACGTGGAACCGTTTACTTTGTCTTCGCTTTTTATAACCTCATTGCAGTTATTCTTCTTTTGTAAGTTGCTTGTTTTATCTGACTTATCTAATATAAATTATAAGTTTTACCATATAAAATAAATATTAGTTTGATACTTTACGTAATTAATCAAATCTACGTTTTTATGATTTATCGAATTTACTTGTATAAAACTTACGTTTTTATCTGTTATTACATCATCGCAAGCCACGTATCGCTACACAACGTTTCTATACTTAAAGGAAGTGGTTCGTGTACGTTGGCAAGTAAAGATGTTGTTATATATATATATATATATATGATCGTAACTAGGTTTTGTATTACCTTATATGAATTTTACCAATTTACTAAACATAGTTTTATGATGTATCTAATATTTCAAATTTTGGTTTTACTTCTAACCTAATATATAATTATCAAATCATTAAAACAAATTTCACAAATGTTTGTTCAATAATTGGTAAAACTAAAAAAGCATAATTATTTATCATGTGTGGTTTGTGTAGCCAACGCTAAACAATCACATCCTGTAAAAAGATTCCAAAGACAAGTGAACAAAGTCACCCAACTCTTACCTCTTAACAGTTACCCTGATCGTCGTCACCTAGTTGACGTTTTATTTATATTCAAATCTAACTGAATGAATAAACCTATTTTTGAAAGAATCGGGCGGGAGGCATATATAAAAAGCTTGAACGGCTGAGTGAAATTAAAATAAAAGGACATTACTCACTAGGGACGGAATGACATACGAATCGGAGAGAAAGCACCAGGCAAAGCGACAACACATAATGACTTGTCACAAAAGTCTTTGAAGCCAGCTACCACCACTGAATGACTAAGGACGTCCATTCATCGGATTGACTTGTGTGTGAAACAGGATCTCAACCTTTCTACTTGACCTGTGGAGAGGACCTTTCAAAAAAAACATTTAGAATAAAAAAGAAATCAATTTTAGTCTTTAAACATTTCTTATTAAGAGACTGAAAACAAAAATTGCAATCTGAAACATTCCTCCAATAAATATGATATTATTTATTATTATCGTGCTGAACAATACTTGAGTGGTGGCTTGGATGGTTACACGTAGCTGCGGGAACAGTAGCTCATTTTACAATTGGCCTTAAAAAGTAGACCTTTGGTCACCATCTAAACTGAAATGGGTAGATCAGACGATGCATGCAAACTTAAGACCACACATTATATCAACATAAACACCAAAAGAAATTGCATAAAAAGTTTCCAAAAGTTTAACCTTTATTTCAAGTTGTAGAGGACGTCCTCGTAAAAAGGTGAATTAGTCAGTCTAATGAAAACAAAATATACAAAGGAAAAGTGTTCGTAATTCAAAAGGGGCTCAGAATAATTTCCGAAAATGTTTCAAATTTTATATGAAATTTATTGTGTAATATATTTTTATTTATTTCTTTAATAATCTCTTTGATTGTTTTGTTTGTCTATGCACAGGTTTAATGCTATCGACTCTCTTTTATTTATATATTTCAGGCCGCTTATCATCAAGAAAGATTCAGCAATGATGTAAAAGTCAACTGTTATTTAACTTGATTTATATATTATGAATATTTGATTTTTGTTTTAAAATTACTGTTATACATAATAGATCTTATGATATAACTTAATATTACATAACTATATATGAGGATTTCTCGCAACTGCTTTTAACTATTTTTATATACAGCTTATTGACCATGACTTATCGGCACGTCCTGTTCCTTGACCATTTTTGTAACCGGACAAGTGTTAACGATCTTATATAATCTAAATATTTAAAAGTGTGTTTTTTTTATTTTAAAATGACTACTAATACATTTTCTTTTATATAAGTGTAAAACTTTTATATATAGTTTCACTTGTTATTTATTTAAGATATAAATTGTTGCGGAAATAAAACCCATGTTAAAATCCTTAATGTTTTCGTTTTGTCTATATTTTCTTTATTTTTATCGCCCATCCTACTCAATGATTCTGTTGACTTTTTTCAAATATAATTTGAATAATTATATTTTCAAAACTGGAACTAAAAAACATGTATGATATTTAGTAGAAAATAAAACGGCATACATTGTATATTAATTAAATAAAAGTGCTTAGATACGAAAAATGCTTTAGCAATAGCACGAATATTCAGCATTCGACATCACACAAAAAAGAGAGTAATGACAAATCTTCCTCAATATAAAACTGTTGGCTCCTCTCTGCTTACAGCATATGTTACAACAAGTAAAAGAATATACCCATGCATTTAACGTCAAATGAAGCAAACCAATTAAAGCAAACATTTGTACATTTTGTTGTAAGTTGTATCCCCAATGATTCATAATCATCTTCCCGTCAGGGATACATTTTGTACAGAATGTTTATAAATCGTAACGCATGTTCCAGACTGTAACTCTAAAACAAGAAGAAATATGATCAACTCAACACAGGTTATTGACAAACAAACAATAGCTTCACCAAAACGTCACCACCAGAATGAACTTGCATAGTGAGACGAGCATAAAAAATGAATCAACCGTAATTAACGGCCTCGAAGGGGGAAATGAATTTAGAATAGACAAGACCTCGATCAATCAATTCTCTGAAGGGAGAGGGGTAAATGAAGGATACAATCTCGCTCAACAATACTATGAAATTGTCTTGCAAAATTGTGCCGGTCAAAATAGACATTTTTTTATCGGATCAACCTTTCTGGTATAATTTATAACCAATAAATTTCGCGGTTCTCGGTTTGTGGTCGAAAATTCTAACGGAGGTGGTTGGAGTGCAACCAACCTCTGAACCTCACATACCTGATGTGATGTGATTGCTTTAATGAGTTTCAGGTTCAAATGGCTCTTGGAAGAAAACTATGATAAATAACCATATCTTTTGGACGGAATTATTTCTATATGCAGGTTAAAATTTGGGTGGTTTTTTTTAACACGGGTTACATAATTTTGAGCTGTTAATTCAACAAAGTCATTAATGATGTTATAGGTTATGAGTCTGGCTTTTGCTGTGCGATGGTGCAGTGGTTCCGACCATAACCTATCGAACAAGGCGGTTGGGCAGGTACATATTCACGTTGGTAGTTTATCACACAATCACATCGTTTGATTCCAATCGACTCATCTTTATCTCTATGATAACAAATATAACGTTGGAATACTCAATAGTTCACCAGACAAATTGTGTATATGCTCTGGCTTTGACTTTAATAACAACATAAAAACACTCAGACCTTTGTGTTAGCCTCACACGTAATCTCGTTATTGTTGTTGGTCCATGGGGACACTGAACTTTACCTAAAATCTATATAGTTTACATCACTCTTGAGAGATTAGTTTTATAAATTTAACCAACAATGGCGACGTGTTAGATAACAACTAGTGGTGATTTTATTGGCTGAAACTTTAATGGAAATGAAGTCACAATTGTGCTCAGTAAAATCCATAGGGGGTGAGGCCGTAGTGGACATTTTGGCTGATATCACACGTGAATCGAAGGTGATTTTCATGCATGACGCAACACTTGTAATAGTATTGCAAGGCATAGTGGAACTCTCTAGAACAATATGTTGTCACATTATTCAGTTAAAGATGGCTTCAATCAACTGCGTTGAAAATGTCCAATTGGTTGAAAGTTGTTGCCGTATTATTAATATATGACGTTGTTGGAATGTCATACCGATGTCTGTTGGCTACAATAATGCTAACGAAGCCATAACTGCAGAAGAAATACTTTGCTATGTCAAGACATAAGAAAAATGAGACAGGAACTGCCGCATCAAGTCTCTTGTAGCATTTTTCTCATTTTTCATACCAGGACGAGTTCTGAGTCTCCGCCGCTCCCCAAAAATTCCAAAAAATTTAAATAAACAGCGCAAGAGTCAGACAATTCGAACTAGAAGTTATGAAAATTTGATAACTTGGTCGTGTCAATGAAAACAATTTACGTCAGCTAAAAATATGAAGTAAATATTTGGTGGTGATCTAAACATGGTTGACATACTGATGATGTGGTCTAAAAGAGAAATGTTGGTAGTTTTCCGCATCTGATATCTGATTTATCGCTATGCTCATACAGTGGTACTTCATTGGCTGACATAACTTATATTAACCCGTATACACTTTACAAAGTCAATAGAGTACTGCCTTACTTTGCTGGTTGACATGACTTACATTGAACCATATGATTATACTTTACAAAGTCAAATATAGTCTCACCTTACTGTGCTAGTTTGCCATGACTTACAGTGATCCCTCTATACCATACAAAGTCATACATAGTCTCATCTTACTGTGCTGGTTTGACATGACTTACAGTGACCCCTCTATACCATACAAAGTCATATACACAGTATAGTCTCACCTTATTGTACTAGCTTGCCGTGATTTACGGTGACCCCTCTATACCATACAAAGTCATACATAGTCTCATCTTACTGTGCTGGTTTGACATGACTTACAGTGACCACTCTATATCATACAAAGTCATACACACTGTATAGTCTCATCTTACTGTGCTAGTTTGCCATGACTTACCGAGACCCCTCTATACCATACAAAGTCATATAGTCTCACATTACTGTGCCAGTTTCCCATGACATACAGTGGCCCCTCTATACCATACAAAGTCAAAAAAAAAAACAGTCTCATCTTATTGTGCTGGTTTGACATGACTTACAGTGACCCTCTATACCATACAAAGTAAGTAAATAGAAAAACCAAGACGGTATTCTAGGCCGTAAGTCCATGGACATTGGCAAACAATAAGATATGGTAAGCGTTTCCTGCTACACATGTGCCACCCGCCGCGGATTTGTTTAGCTAGATTCGTATGGGTTGTTAAGGTAGATTAGTAGGGATAGTTTCGCTAAGTTAGTATGGGTTGCTTAGGTAGATTAGTAGGGAAAGTGTAGCTAAGTTAGTATGGGTTGTTTAGGTAGATTAGTAGGGATAGTTTAGCTAAGTTAGTATGGGTTGTTTAGGTAGATTAGTAGGGATAGTTTAGCTAGATTAGTATGGGTTGCTTAGGTAGATTAGTAGGAATTGTTTAGCTACATTAGTAAGGGCTGTTAAGGTAGATTAGTAGGGATAGTTTAGCTAAGTTAGTATGGGTTGCTTAGGTAGATTAGTAGGAATAGTTTAGCTAAGTTAGTATGGGTTGTTAAGGTAGATTAGTAGGGATAGTTTAGCTAAA
>JAUMGZ010181288.1:156-13989 GCA_032359645.1 Pododesmus macrochisma | reverse complement strand
AACACAGCAGGGGTCAATACTGAGTTCACAAAGTTAATACCTCGTATGTCCACCGTTTGCCTGAATGCAAGCCTGGCTACGTTGACGCCTGGAGCCTATCAGACAGTTCAAGAATGCTTGCGGGATGGCATTCCAGTTCTGTACCAACGATGCAGCCAAATCAGCCAACGTCACCGGTTGATTAGGTAATGCCAGTAAGCTGCGCTTCATTTCATCCCAGATGTGTTCAATGGGCAACAAATCGGGGGATACAGTAGGCCAGGGCAATACGTCAACGTTATGCTGGGCCAGAAAGTCCATGGCGACACGAGCCGTGTGTGGCCTGGCGTTGTCCTGCTGTAGCGTAATGTGACGTTGATGCCCTTGAATGAATGGAACGACGTAGGTCCGGAGGATCTCGTCACGGTAACGTAGCGCGTTCAAATTCCGTACAGTTCTCGGGCTTATTGGTAGCAGCCCAGGGCTTGTCTATGCAGTCAAACTTGTCATTTGGAAGCGATTTCGAAAATGGACAAGCCGAATATGGTTGTCCTGTTGACGTGACGTCACACGTGGACGTCCTGCACGAGGTCGATTGCCGATGTGGCCAAACTGTTGATGTCGTCTCCATAAATCCCGGATTTTGTTTCGATGGACATGAAAACGTGTAAAGACAACGGCTCGGACCATATCAGCTTGAAACATACCAATTATCCGGAGACGGTCATTTTAATTGAGCCTCATTATAGCATTAATCACAGATTAAAACGTTATAATGCTGTTTTTACTCTTCACTGGTCTCAACAGAGTGACCCAACAGTTGGAAAATAAACTTTCATTGTCGAATTGAATGGCTGGACGAGAAAAACGTGCAAACTGGTCAACGCCTATAGAGCGCAAACTGCACGGGAAAAACTGTCAATGACACACGGATAGTGTGTATGTGTCATACTCGGTCATGCGTGTGACTTTTCGTGTATATACAGTTGGTAAAACATGTTCTATAACAATTCTCCGCATGCACAGTTTCTTTGTTCCGCTAGTATACATTGAGATACTTTATGTTGATATGTTGTTATAATTATTGCGTTATGTCGACACATTGCATGGCGATGTCGACTGTAAAATGTGTAAGGGTGATGTCGATGGTCAAATGTGTAAGGGTATTGTTGCCTCTGTTTCTGGTGCACGACATTGCAAGGATAAGCACGACTGTAATGTGGCTTGGTGATCATAACATATCTACAGCAGGATATTCTGAATTGCCAAGTGTATAAAAATATAGACGCTCCTCTCTTAAGACTCTAAAACTGAACTGTAACAAAAGATCTTAATGGCTTTATTAATGGCACATCAATATAATGAATATTGCGTCTCCTCAGTTCATAAACGCTTTATTTACAACCGTCTGCCAATAAATGGCACTTGGTACCTCAATTTCCTTTTCAGGTACTTGAAAAAGTCGAATGTTTAACACCGAAGCCACAAGTCAAGAGCCCCAATGTGGTGATATGATGGCGTCAAGATATTGTTTGGTCAGCAACAAACAGGCCACTTAATCCATTTTAAAACACGCTAATTTATTATTGAACAAACCACTTCAACATGTTGAACTCACTTGTTTGGTCGTATTATGTGGAGTGTTTATGGGGTTTCAATTCATAAAATTCACGGAACATACTCTGTAGTTGGATGATAAAATGGGATACGTTTATGACATGTTTGGCGAATGATTCTTTATGTTCTGGCTAGATTTTATACAGGGATTTTAAAATATACAACCTTTTTGCTATAATTGTCCATGTTTATTTCATATGTCACGATTACTTTATTGACAACTGCATGCGTTCATCTTGATCACATATTATATTGGACTTATCTTGCTCATAGTTTATCATTTTAATAGACTTTTAAAGAAACTTTTTGTAACGAATGGTTCTGAATCGAAAATGATGGTTAAAAACCTTTTTTATTCAGAATCATTCTTTCGTTCAGAGGCATATAAAGAGTCTTTGTACGTTTCTGATTCGTAATTGCACTGCCTCTTTGTTAATGGTGATATAAGTGGTTCTCTCTAAAGTGTCGACACGATTTAAAAAGAGAATTATCGTTTTCAGAATCTTCTCCCCCTTTACACTATTTTCAGTTTCAATTTAATATTTAAGGAAAGACATGTATAAAACAAAATAAGTGGAAACAAAGAAAAAAATACAGCAGTTGCATTAAACAATACATCACCAGAATAAATAGACTGGTTGAAGTATGTCACATCTGTGAAGAATGGGCATCTTGTTTGTTTGACACCAGGCTTACCCTACCTGTGCGTGTGTTGCCGTACAAAGTCTGTGACGTCCCAATGTCATTGGTGGTTTTGAGTTATCTCTTTTTGTTTGTTTTTACTTTTTGCATTTTTGTTTTGTTTTTTGTATTTTTTGTTTTGTTTAAGGTTGTTGTTGTTGTTGTGTTTTTCTTTGTATGACTAACAGACACGTAGGACGAAAATTTCGGGAGGTGGGTGTAGTTACAAGAACGGGCCGCAGGTGGTCAGTCAGTACGGCAGTCAAGAGAAATGAAGATAAACTTGAACTAAGGGATATCATAGGAAACACTTGGGTCGGGAGTAACTAGAAAGCAGTGGCATGGAACTAAAGGAAAGACCAGGCGGGTCATGGTGCAGGAGGTAAGAAAGAGGAAGAAGATATAATGCAGTAGAAATGAGCCAACAAGAGCGTGGACAAGTTGGAACTTACCACAGAGAAAGGTGACCTGAACAGGAATATGGAGGTTGGAACCATTTCGGATTTCATTCCTGTTGAGATCAGTGCATGACGTCTTACCATCTCCAGTCAGCCTAGCTATAAGTGTGGACTAGCAGAAACATTAAATTAAAAGCTATATAGCGAACGTGGTACAACGGCTCATGACCCAAATTACCAGTAAAGAAGAAAGCCAAGCACATCAAACCATAGACAAAAGCAAGGGAAATGTCTAAGCCAGAAAAGGGCAGCCAGCAAGTCCATTAGACGGTTCGTCATGACAGGTGCAGGTAGACTCTGCTAGTGTTGTTTGTGTTTGCCAGTTTTACTGGCGGAGGAAACCGGAGTACCCGGAGTAAACCACCGACCTACGGCAAGAAGCTGGCAACTTTCTCACACTAAGCCGCCCGGACGGGAATCGAACCTAGGAGGTGAAAGGCTCTTATGATTACAAGTCGGCGACTTTAACCACCGCGGCCCCGACTCTGCTAGTGAGTTCATGTATAGAGAAGACGATCTTGCGACCGGGTGGTGTACTATGGTTAACACAACGGAAGTCCATAGTGATAGTGGAACTGACAGCACCCTGGGAAGAAAGATGCGAGGAGGCGTACGAGAGAAAAAGCTTCAAGTACATAGAACTGGTACAGAACTGTCAACGACACAAATGTATTTAATTTAGCATAGTTGTTCCACGAGAAAGTGGACTGCCAACGATTTCCAGCGCAGTCAGTATTGACGAGGTTCCAGAAGCTTGGTTTTTTGTTCGAGGGTAGCAAATAAGAAACGTTGTACGCAGATCGGGTGAGCAGGCAGAAAGAGCAACATATTGGTCACGGCATTAGAGAGAAGTTGCAGAATGGAAGCCGCAAAAAACCCAAAAAATCACAGTGATTTGATCACCAGTATGCATCCACTATATGCAGTATTTAGTAAATACAGGGTCTAAACATCCCTCGACGTTTAGATACTAACTGAAATAGATAGAGGTGTATATGAGCAACCATATGATCCTAAGAGGAACATGTTATTAGGGAAGCAAGAAATAGACGTCATACATCCAGAAGCCTGACCACTAATAATACAAAACTGCAAACTGAAACATGTCATCAATAATATACAGGTACCATTTTATGTAAGTTAATCAGTTCTTTAAAGATCAACAACCATTATGACGACATTTGAGCTCCCTTACTGATGATATCTAGAGCTTAGAGAGTCCAAGTCAACACAAGAATTACCATATACATACAACAAGTCCTATTCAAGTGTCCAAATTATACCTGACTTTATATAAGTAAAATTATCTTATTGTAAAAAATGTCTATTAAGCAATTTAAACATCATTCTTATACTTAAATAATTTAACATGATTGTCAGTCTTATTTCTTTAGTACAGTATAGGGGAGAAAAATACAAACTTGGACATAACGTCATAAACTCGACTGATAAAAGTCAGAAAAAGGCAATAGTAGTACACACGTACAGGCAACATAAGAACTGAGCTTGCATCCAAACCATGCTCAGTGTCCTTAACCACTGTCTTGTACGTGATAAGGAGTGGTCATTTCAAGATGGCGGAGAGTGGTCAGTCTAGAAGGTGAGTACCAACTTTAAATATGAAAAATAGTTAATTTACGTTCGTATCTGGTCATGACATATAGTAGTCTCAACATCGAAATGCTTGTGAAATATCGTATATATTTCAATGTCGATGATAGTTTTCACGATCTCTTACACACCACTCGTAAAGTCTGGCAAAGCTCCGATAGCAAAATCGAAGCCTGGCCTTGAAAGTATTCATTTCTTAATTTATAGTTTTTTTATTCCATTAAGAAAAAGAAACAAAGATGAAATAAAACATTTTATTTCTTCATCTAATTACAAGATGAACAGACCAGCATGTATGATTTTCTTAATCTATGTTTCAATTATGAGGTATTGTTAATTACAGTGCCAACAATATAATGCCAGTAGTTTATACAAAACCAATTAAACTTCTTTACAAGGATCTGACATTATCTTAAATAGACACCTTTAATATCTATTATAAAAGTATTGGACAGAAGTACAAATTATTGTTATTATCTGTGGATATGAGCTGTGTTGCAGCAAACAAAATGAAAACCACACTCAGTATTGAATCAGGATGGCTTCTAAATCACAACTTTTGTAAGCCATATTATAACATCATACAAAGATATGAGGGGGAATATTGTCATTAAACTTAACATGTATCCTGAATGTAAGCAGTATACGGTATTGTAAACAAAATATACTGTTAAGAAATAAATAAATGGAATTCTCTGAACATACTTATAATTTATCAAGATCATAAACTATACCTTTTTTTTTATCTTTTCCACGTTTTATTTTGATAATTAGATGTGTACTATTTAACTACAGGGTAGTGTATATGTTCCAAGTTTCCATTTTTCTAGAATTGTTTATGTGGTGAAGAAAATCACATGTAAATCTACAAGTAATAGTGCTCTTGTGAGGAAATACATGTATATGGAAAGTATGTGTGAAATTAAACCAAAAAGGATTTTTCTTAATCTAAGTAAAAATCAATGTCTTGGTGCCCAAACGAATTTAACACAAGAAACAAATTTGATATTTGTTAGAAAAACAATTTCACATAAAGTGTTATTCTTTTAGCTTGTACTTCTAAGGCAAAACATGCAACCAAACTTTACGAGATTTGAAAGAAGTGGGGAACTTTGTTTGGAAGATACAAAATTCTTTTTAATTCTTAAATAAAAATTGGTAGAAATTGTTTTTAACATAGCCTTTACTTTCTAAAGGAACATAGAAAATATCTGATATTATCATATGGTGAGTAAACATCAAGTTTTAACAAGGAGCATAAGGGGCCGCGGTGGCCTAGGGGTTAATGTTGCCAACTTGAAATCATAACAGCCTTTCACCTCCTAGATTCGATTCCCGGCCGGGGCAGCCTAGTGTGAGAAAGTTGCCAGTGACTTGCCGTAGGTCGTTGGTTTACTCCGGGTACTCCGGTTTCCTCTACCAGTAAAAAACTGGCATGTCCGTAAATGACCTTAGCTGTTGATCGGACAATCAGCCACACACAAACAAGGAGCATAACTAATGAGTATGACCTGGTTATAATCTGTTCTTAGTTGTTGTTCTTCTACTTGACTTACATATAATCAATCTTTCTTCAATCAAGTTATAATTAAACCAGGACTGTAAATGTCTGAGCATTTGTTTGAACAGAAAGGTCAGTAAAATTATTCATGATAACATGCAAACATCACGAGAAAGAGAATTATTAATAGCTTAATGTTTCTTGCAGATTTATCAATGAAATATCATGCAACTATTACCTCTTAAGGTCAAATTGGGTATAAATAACAACAATGTATGGACGAAATATTGGGTTCAATAACTTTCAACACAATTTTATTGTGCCTTGACATATCTAAAACATTCAAATTCGAGTTTTTGTTAGGAAATATTCGACTATTTAAATAAAAGTTGAATTTTAAAACTTTTTATTAATTTTTAGAAACCAGCTTGGTGTCATCGTTAAGAATACTCATACACTAGGACAGGACACACGTGTCATCTCATACACTAGGACAGGACACACATGTCATCTCATACACTTGGACAGGACACACCTGTCATCTCATACACTTGGACAGGACACACCTGTCATCTCATACACTTAGACAGGACACAAGTGTCATCAAAGTCTGGAGCAAAAACAAAGATATATTCAAAGTAGACAAGATTTACAGACAATATATATATAAGTATTGTATAAAGCTGTTAGCATATATTGATACATGAAGCTTTATATACATACAGTGACTAGATAATTGTTTTAACTGCTACTTCTAAGTCAGCCATACATCTAATAGTCCATCAATATTACTTCAACAGGCTTTATATGAATATTCAGCATTAGAGCAACTTATCTTTAACAAAATTAATCTGAAATTAATTTTTAAATTATTTTTTCATTTTTTTTATTTAAATTGTTTGTTACATGGACATTATATGTATAGAATTGATTTTACTTTGAGAGTGTGATTTGTGCTAATCTTTAGAAAAAGACTGGCCTTGTGTTGGGAGTTGTTGGAGTGTTTCACATATACAGGCAGTGGGGATCCCGTATGTATAAGGACTTGATGATGACACATCAACTGCAAGCATTTGACAGAAGCAGGACAGTACCGGTAAGTATGATGATAATATTCAAATTCAATTCTTTTTAGTCCAATATGGTTAAATCAGTAAGACAGAAATCCTCCCATGCTGTTACAGTGTTATTTATCTTGAACCTTTTCATAATTTGTCTTTAATAGATAAAGTGTAACCAAAGTCCTCACTCACTTCAAAAACAAGGGTTGATAAGGATTTCAATATTTGATAGTTTTGTTGGTATTTTTAATGTTGTAACTATCATTCTATGATTTGGTTCTTTTTCTGTGCTTCCAATGTTTTCCTTTTGTTTTCCAATGTCCATGGACTTTGGGTCTTTTGAATTGTGTCTTGGTTTTTTCGTATTTACAACTTTCTAATTGTCATTTTTTTCAAAGAAAAAATACTTACTTTGCTTTCATGGACAAGTTATTTTCTTCCTGAATGTATAATCTTAAAACATACTTTTCTGCTTCATATACATAGAATATCACACTGGTCACTTACAAAGCACTTAATATGTGAAATAATTTGACATAATTGTTTGGCATGACTTATGTTAATTAAGGCACTAAATGTTAACATAAAGATATCAAATTAGTGTAATTCTATCAATTAGTAGAATATAAGGCAAGGAAAGTAGTCTAATAGTGCTTATAAATACTGCACTTGACAATAAACTTCCAAAAAGAGCATTAAAACTAACAATGATATCACACCTGCACATAATCATACGAATCGTTAAATTATGAGATCTTAACTCATAATACAAATACATTGCCTCACTGCCAAGAAATAGTTCTACATTTTAAGGATAAACATTTACTATAGAGTACAGGTTGTGTACGTAATAATTAAAAAAACCAATTATGTTTTACATGTATTATAACAAAGCAAAACAATATACTTAACTTGGGAGACGTTTTAATGCTAAATACAAGGCTTAAAAATATTATATTGAATAATTGAGCAAATGTTTTCAATATATTTGAGTACATTTTTCAGAAAAAGGTGCAGCTTTAACAAAGGTGCAAAAAATAAAAAAGGCTATATTCAGATCATACTTTTTAAGGCTATCCTGAGATCTCATTTCATATAAGGCTATATCAAGATCGTAATTCCAATGTAACAATGAATACCTTATAGCAGATTAGTTCATGTTTAATATTAAATAAACATTTTTATGTCATTGAAAATTTTATGAATACAAATGAAAAAAAGAAAATATTGAGAGAAAGAGTCACTAAATTTCTTTGGAAAAATGTATATTTATATTTTTTTCTAATCCAAATTGGCTTTCTCACATCAAATTTGATGGTTTTTTCAAGTCTACAAAATGAATGTGTGAATACTGGCAATGACATGAGCTCAAACACCTACTGGTATAACATTTTCTGTATGTTTTAATATCACATCACCTCTTCTGTAGTTGATTAAACAATTCAATTTCGTGGTACAAACTGTACGAAGAATTCACAACCAAGGAGGTAGAATGTGCATTTGAATTCAGAATCTTTAGTAACGAAAAAAATGAAAGCTAAATAATGATGGTTCATGACAAAAGTGACAAATAGCAATGGAAAAATTAAAGCAAAAATATGTATTCAACTGCATATAGACGATTAAACCTTTAACAATGAAAAGATCAACTACTGATTGTAAATGAGTATAAAAATATGAAAATTCACATTAAAAATAAAATATATATGTAAAACTATCACAGCACGTTGTACATGTAAAAGCTTAAGCAGATAACACACATAAATTTATCACAGATTCAATAGAGCAATACCAGTAAATATTAAACAAAACTTGTTCATTACTTTAACAGCAGCAATTTTGAAACACTTATCTACATATAAAATGTCAAGTTTTAATGAGCACAAAGATAAGAAAAATGATTTACATTGGTATGATCAAATAAAAAATGGTATGTGAAGTGAAACAGGCATTTCATTTTTTCCGATTACATATTTCTCACTCATACATCCCATAATTAAGATCAACTTAAAGGTTTCAGCAGTACTACAAAACAACATCAGTTTATCATATGTGTGAAAAAATATCAACAGAAAATAATTCACATAAAAATATGGGAAATTTAAACTGGATTGAAAAAATCAACGAATTTAAAATTTCTATATAATTTTGAAAATTTGTGAGCACTAGAATAAGATTTTTTTTAAATTGTCCTTAGTTACATGTTATTTAAACAACAACAATTAAAAGGGAAATTCTTCAATCAATAAATCACTCATCTAATAACTCCAGCATGAAGATATAAATGTCAATTGTATTAATAGCAGCAGCATGTTTTGGTTGTAGCATCAATAAATTTCTGTAAGTTGTAAGTCTGACTTGCTACCAATATGTAACAATCGTGAATGTTCTCTCTCATTTTCGGTGAGTACATGTTTCTCTTCTTTCAGGAAGAAGCGATGACGTTGAAGTTTATAGTAACTTTCTTCTCTTTCTGCATGGGCCTGCAATTACACAAAAATATTTTTCTATTAATTATTAGCACAAAAAATATTGATTCTGGTTCACACATAAGTAAAATGATGGTACCATTGTTGCATTTGTTCATCCTCTTACTGTTTCTATCACTTACTGCTTTTATATACTGTACTTTGTTCCACTGAAATTTCTCTATTTATCACTTCTTCTGTTTTTTCTTCATTCATCTCTTTCTTTGTTACTTTTTGTTTGGTGTTGTTACAATTTGACAAATGCAACTTGTTAATGTAACTTTACACTCCATCTAAACGAATATAGCTTATATATTCTGTTTACCATTGTATAGTTCTATAAATATTACAACTCTTATGGTTTGGAATTATTTGAAACAAGGAGAAATAGGATCATCTGGACAAAGGAAGTTGACAAACAAACAAAAAACCAAATCCAAAAGTAACAATCAGAATGAATGAAATTGCAAACTGAGACAGGCATTTTAAACAAATGATAGAAAAGCTCTAAAAATGAAATCTTGCCGTGTTTGATAGATTCTAGAATAAAACTAGTGAGCAGACTTTATTGAAAAAACATGCTCTACATTCCAATAAATAGATATAGACTTTCTTTTAAATGAGAAAAAACATCACATAGCAACCACTCAAGACAGACAGGAATGGCTGGTGCCACCATGTAGGAATGTAAACAAGACTGGAGACGATTTGTACCCTTGTTGTACACATAATATGAGAGTTATCTTATGTTGTCAATTACAGTAATAAGGACTTGTTAAAGGGCACAATTATCATGCATTACATCACATTTATCTTCATATAAATCGTTGCCACGGTTGGTAGCCAAGGTTTAACTTCATGGTTGTACACTGTACCTAAACACTTATATATTCCTGCCCTGTCTACTGCGCTCCCCTTTGATGTTCCATGTGAAATTCAATTAGGAACAACACTTTCAAGTTAAATTGGTAATGACATTGCATGAATTACTATGGTAGTTTACAAATAAAGTTAAATAAGAGAAAAATAAGTCAGTACGTACAGGGAGTAGACCATTGATTGGCAATAACACACAGTTATTGCTGACTCATTGTAGTCTCAATTTTATGAATATGAATTCAACTGTTTTCATTACATATATATGTATAACGGTAATTGAGATTGGCTCCTGGGTCACATTTGAAATGAAAACAATTTGTGCATTATCTAAGATCTCTCGAAAACATAGCCACACCTTTCTTATATTGCTAGGATATGAAACATATCAAATATGCGATCTTAATCAATTTTTTTTCATGCTTCAATATTTCAGCACCATTCATTGTAAAGTAAACATAATGGAATGCAGCACACATTGTTTGTAATTTTAAGTACATCGTGTATGTTGTAAATTTCATGTATATTCATATAGCACTATCCCATAAAATGTTGTAGTGAATACAAGATCCAAGTTCATACAACAGTTAATGATATATCTTTAGGTCAGAAAATATATTCTGGTTCAAATTTGTTTAAAATATTTGTTCCTCTACACAGCATAAAACTAATACACAGCATTTTTTCAAAATACAATTACCAATTTATACAACTTTATAATTAGTGACTGCTGAAATATGTTTTTAATTGCTCTGAAAATCTAACTTTTTTATGTTTTAATTTTTTTTATTTGTTGATTTTTACTTTTTTCTAATATTTTTACAAATGTATGCTTATTTTTAGAATCTTGGACGAAGTACTCTCACACAAAAAGATAATTTTTGTCTCTTATAGATATTATATGTATTGGTTACTCGTTTCAGTTTGCAGTTTTGTATTACATGATATTTGTAAAAATCTGCTAATGTGTTACAACTTCTCTAATTGCCAGCTATTAACTAATCATTAACTTAAATCCATACATTTTATACTATGTTGACAAAACGATAGAGAGACTGTAAAAGACATGAACAGTAAAACTCAGTGATCAACCCAACTTATACTATCAGAAAGAACAGCTCTCACAGCAAACATTTTTTAAAAGCATTATCAAACCATGTCGTTTCCCATTTTAAAAACATTCTAGAGAATTTATCTATTAAATCTCAATAATTTACTGAAACAAATTATCTATCTGACTCATGTAAAGTACTTAAAATTGAAATAAACTTCAGCTTTGTTACTTATAAGTCAGAATCTTCAATCAGTTTGTAAAGGGGGTTCGGTGCGAGCAAACACTTTTTATAGTGAGCAAAGTTTTTTTTACAATTCTTTTATTAGTTTGCACCTCCTAGATTAAATAAATTATTTTGATAATTCACAATTTACATAATTCGAAAGTATTTTTTATATCTGCCGATATGTTGATATATCACCTATCAATAATTCTCATTACACTCTCCTGTGTATATGTGATATGTCGTGACTGTTACCAGAAACATAGTATTGGTGTGATAAACCTGATACATGGCTAAAGTACATAGCACCATTAGACACTAATTCATAGTTCATGACCTAACATACAAGAATATTTATTTTTAAGAATATCGGTCAAACCATAAACAATAAATAACAAATCTTAAAACTGTGATTCTAATGAGGTTTGCCTGCCCCTTTAATATTTTAAACTTCAGTAATGAACAGAAAAAGGACAATTAACCTTAACTCATTAAATAATTTTAAAATCATATTTACATGCACTTGTTGGCATTTCCTTGGTTATCAGTCTTAATTAAAACTTTATGTAACAAATACAGTAAATCATAGTTTTTTCTATTATATTTTATCCAGGACAAGTTTTCCCCACAGCAGAGAATCGAGATGGTGATAATACCAATTGATTAATGCAACTGCTGTGTACACTACATATTTTATCTATCCAGAAAATTATTCTTTTGTAGCTATAGGGATGATGTTATAGACTTTCACTGGCTGTACTTTTGCCTACTTCTCAGAATTAATCTGAGAAATGCTCCTGTCGGTTTCAATAAAACAAAATGCAAAAAGAACAAAGTACATTTTTCAGACTCCTTGTTCACCTTTTGATGTGAATTTCTCAATAATAAGTAAATATAGTTCTGTTAACAGCATGTTATGTCGCGACAGTTTTAATTTTCTATCGTACAGCTAAAGTGCATTTTTATTAAAAATTGATGGATAATAACTTTGTTTACATAAAAGTTCTCCCAAATGTAATAAGAGCTATAGAAATGGTCTGTTAAGGGGATCATTATTTTCAATTAACTTGCAGAGAAATGGGCCGTACACCAAATTAAATAATGTTTTTTAAAAAACATTTTTTGATTTAGTAATGCAACTCAAAGAGTTAACATGAAGTTAGAGAATGTACATTGTATTTACTTAGAGAATGTAAATTTTAAATGTATGTATACTTAAGACTTGTTGTCTCATACAGGAAGTGGGAAGGCCTCATTTATTGGTTTAACCACACCCCCTGGCTTCCTGCTTGGTGACCATCCAAAGTTGATTCGTGTGGATTACTAGTCTAGAGGATTGTTGTGATGTCTATTTAATTCTGTACATTTTGGTGCTTGATTGTTTGATGCAGTTATTGTTTGTTTGTCAATGTCTGTTGATTCCTCTTATCTTGTCTTTTGTTCTCTTTCACTTTTTTACTCAAATTTGATGATAACAATGCTTATATTAATTTGAAGAAGACTCTAAGTAAGTAAACGTGCAGCCAGTGAAAAGCTATAACTACATCCCTAAAGCTACACAAAATTTCTAGATAAATAAGATAAGTACTGCACACAGCAGAAACATAAATCAATTGTTATTACCAATACAACTGTCTCAATTATCTGCCTTTGGGGGAAGCTGGCCCCAGAAATGATAAATTCTGTGTTGATGTGTTTGTGTAATTTTCAGGTTCAGTGAGGTGGGATGCATTAGCATTGTGAAATGTTTGCTATAATGTCAAAACAGATCGACTACTGATAGTAAACATCAGTGTAATTACAAAATTTACACCCTGAAATGTACATTACTGTAAACAAGTCTAAAAGGACACTTGTATATCAGGAATGACCGAAATTAACATTCCTGAAATGTGCACTTTTGTTTATGTGTCTGATATGTGACCTACAGTAGGACTAGACAATAGGATCTATACAAAAATGCAAACTCAAACTGAAACATGCCACAATATAATGTCTCTATAAGAGAAAAGAACCAATACTCTGTGTGAGCAAACTGAAACATGCCACAATATAATGTCTCTATAAGAGAAAAGAACCAATACTCTGTGTGAGCAAACTGAAACATGCCACAATATAATGTCTCTATAAGAGAAAAGAACCAATACTCTGTGTGAGCAAACTGAAACATGCCACAATATAATGTCTCTATAAGAAGAAAGAACCATTACTCTGTGTGAGCAAACTCAAACATGCCACAATATAATGTCTCTATAAGAGAAAAGAACCAATACTCTGTGTGAGCAAACTGAAACATGCCACAAT
>JAUMGZ010181266.1:0-13991 GCA_032359645.1 Pododesmus macrochisma | reverse complement strand
ACACAAACAAAACATAAAATGACATAAGGCCTCCATGCGGCCAAGGTCTTTAGAAAAGCCTTCCTCAGACAAGCCCGCTGATATAGCATCCAAGCGTGAAGATGAATTATCTCTGGCTGAGGATTGTAAGGCCTGGACTGAGGCTGACTGAGCAGGGAATGCCAGAGGTGTGTCGACCAAAAGGCTTAGAAGCTTTTGAAACGACCAGGCTGGGGCATTCAGAAAATTGTGTGTTTGTTTAATTAGGGCTGTTCATCGAACTTCTGAAGCAGACCCTACCCACAAGGTTGAACGGGGGCAAGGCATACTCCATCAAGTTGTCCAAGGCCAAAGACAGAGCTTCCACTGCCCGATCCTTCTTGTCTGAAACCAGTGACACGTAGGTCCACAGCCGGTAATTGAGAGCCATGGCAAAGAGGTCCACATGGGGCCTGTCCCAAACCTTGCAGATTGTCTCAAAGAATGAGGCTTTCAGAGTCCTTTATGCGAGGACTGGTTTCCGAGATCTGGTCAGGGTGTCGGCTAAGAGATTCATATGACCTGGAAGGTGTCTAACCTAAAGAGTGGACCCAATTCCTTGCTGAGCAGAAGGAGGCCAGGGCACACAGAACATGCGATCATATACCCCCTGATTCCCCAAATAAGCCACAACTTCAGAATTGTCTGTGACCAGGCGGACCACCTGACCCTGCAGAGAGAGAGAGACAACTTCACTCTAGAGCAAACAATGGCCCTCATCTCAATTACATTGATGTGATTTGAGAGCTATTTGCATGCCTGAAAGAGACTTACCGTTGAGGTAAGCCCCCCAACCTGTCAGCAAAGCATCTGTGAAAGGGGTCAAGATAGAAGGTACCTTACGAGAGAAACTCCTGCTAGATCATTGTTTTCCACTGTGCACCACATTGCAAAATTCTTCACCAACTAGTCCAAATAAGTTCAGGCATCCCACTGTTTGGAGGCGCATGACCAATGGGAGAAAAAATACAACTGGAGGGGTCTGATATTAAGGCGTCCCCATGGGAGTACATCTGCCAAAAAGTTCAGGAATCTCAGAAGGCACAAAAACCAACCAACCTTCACCTTCTTTAGGTTGACCAGAAGAAACACAAGTTCCCTGGACTTCTCGAATTTTAGTGAAAGTCTGAATGGAATTTATTACCTAGGAAGACAAAGTCCTGAGATGGCAGAGTCTTTGACTTCTCTCTGGAAGGGATAACTTCCAACATTAGCAGAACTTTCAGGACTGCTCTGGTGTTCTCTCATAACACCCTCATGTTCAAATGAAGCATGAGGAAGTCGTCGAAGTAGAAGATAGAATGCAGATACCTCACAACTACATGTAGCAATTTGGTAAAAACAAAAGGTGTTGTCGTGAGACTGTAGGGCCTGGCCCGAAACCTGTAAACCTTCTGATGGAAGGTAAACCAAAGGAACTTCTTTGCTGTTTTCCTAATAGACATCCTTCAGATCTTTTGAGGTTGGTCACATTCTAGTACGCATGGAAGCAATGCTGTTTTTTGGTGTCACCATCTTGAAATGTGGAGACAGAATATTCTGATTGAATGAATTGAGTTCGATAAATGGCCTTCAGACAACGGAACATTTCTTGACCAGACACATTCGGAAGAAAAAGCCTGTAGTCCAAAGTGACCTTGGAAGCTCCTCCATGGCCCCTTCAGGAGTAAGGTCCTGATCTCTGTTTCTGGAGCCCTTTCCTTCACTAAATGGGCGCCATAGCCAAAGGAGGAAAACTTTTGAGGGGGATGTCTAAGCCCTCTGAACAGCTGATAAAGCCCAACTGGTCACTGTAATATTTCTCCACTGAGGAAGAAACTGAACAAGACGCCCTCCGATCTAAAGATCCGGTCTTGGAAGATCTAAACCTTCCCATGAGTCTCAACAAGCATCTACGAGCAAATCTGAGACGCTTGAGGACAGGGTGAGTTGAGACGGGAGCAAAGAAGAGTAATGAAATCTTCTTAGAAACCCTAACAGAAGCGGTTCTGCCTTGGTCCCTACCATGATCGCGCCCTCTGCCACTAGAAGAATGGCCACCGCCACATATATTGCTAGAGCTGGAAACTTGGCTGATGTAGATTAAGTTGTTGTCTTTAAGTTAGGCCCCTATTACTTATCTAACTTAAAAAGTTATTTTGTTGTAAGAATGCTTTCAATATATGCAGTTATCAATTGTTGGAAGTGCAATGCTTGTTAAATAAGTAGTTGTGCAAGAAAATCAGAAAAAAAATATTTCAAGAAAATTAGCTTTTTATTTATATTTTTACAATATATCATTACAAAAATATTTCTTTATAATTGTTAATATGCCTTTAAAAATTGATGCAATGAACATACACTTCATCTAGGTATATACACAAGTTAAATTAGTATTGTTTTCTGAAAAAAATAATATTTGACCTTTATGACCTTGAAAATGACCTTTAAGGTCAAATGCATCCACCCACATGTTTTTCTTGAAGGGGTACTCTGTCAGTTCAACTTGGGTTTTGGCCACTAACAAAAAATGCCCGATCCATTATTTTTAAAATCTTGGCTTGTCTACTAGATCTGATAAAGGTCAGCTTTCTTGGTTGCCTTTATTGGTCTTTAAAGACAGGATTTTACTGGAGTAATAAATTAATGGACAATTTATTAATACAGATTTGCATATTTAACTGCAGTGCTTCTTTAAATCCTATATAATATTACTAATCTCACCTGCTGTCAATATAATGACGTCATGCTGCCATAATGCCATACCCCCAGTGGACTGTTGGCCACCACACAATGCTGCTATTTGTAACTTTCTATTCAGATTCTTGCTTGGATCTTCTGGGTCAAATCTTTAGAATAAAAAAACATGCCACAAGTTTCAATATTTATCTGAAATCCCTTAACAATATCTAAGGGATGCGAATCAAATATAAATATATTAGGAATAAACTTATTTCATGACAGTCTATATACTTTGGTTTTTTTATGTTAATTTATCTTGAGATACATCAGGTCATTGGTCGGTTGGAATTAGTTTTCTTTATTAGTGGATGAATCCATTATATTATTGGTATCAGCTGTTGGTTAGTTTCCTAAATTTATGTTTTTCATATATTTTATAAAACTCAAATACTTTCCACACATCAATCTTTCCTGGATGAAGGTAAATTTGGTTTGAAAAGAACAGGTTACCTGTTTGTGACATGAAAATTTTACCAAAGATTGATTGTTATAATCGATTGTCAGAATTGATTGGTCCAACAATTGAAGACTATTAATATTATATAATCTATCCACCACTACTAGATCTTGATCCTTCCAACCTTTTATATTTGTTTTCTCATTTAAATGATGTCAAAGCACAAACAAACAAGAGGCCCATGAGGCCTTAAATGTCACCTCAGTAATCCAGATCAAACATTTTCATGAGTTATCATCTATATAAAGAGTATAAACATTGGGCAATAAATAACTCTGCAAGTCATGAGCTGTTGATCTATAGTGATTCATTTATAAACAGATTTGGTTTCCATTTGCAAACTTTGTAAACATTGACTAAATATGAAAGTAATCAGAGCATCGGTTGGTGAGAAGAATATTTCTACTAAAGTTCCCAATTTTACCCCTTTTTGGGTCCCTATTGGGCCATCCCCTTTATTCTTATTTTTATTTTTATTTTTTACCTTATGGTTTGGTTTGGTTGAAATTGGTCCAGGGATTCTTGAGAAGAAATCGCAAATGTGAAAAATACCATATGTCAACTGAAGCGCCCATTGTTGTTCATTTAAACACAGATTTTGATTTCATTTGTACACTTTGTGAACATTGCCTTAAGGAACATGCTTGTCAGATATAAAAGCAATCAGAGCATCAGTTTGTGAGAAAAGGATTTTTTGAAAAGTAAGTAATTTTACCCCTTTTTGTCCCCTTATTGGGGCCAGCCCCTCTTTATTTGCAAACTTAAAGCAACTACCCATGGGGATACTTTCTGCCAAATTTGGTTGAAATAGGCCCAGTAATTCTTCAGAAAAAGCCGAAAATGTTTAAAATACCTTATGTGTACTGAAGCACCTCCTAGTGGCTCATTTATACACAGATTTTTGTTATCGTTCTCAAACTTTGTAAACATTGACAAAAGGTTCATGCATATCAAACATGAAAGTAATCAGATCATTGGCTCATGAGAAGGAGATTTTTTAAAAATATACCCAATTTTAGCTCTTTTTGCCCCCTTATTAGGGCCAGCCCCTTTTTATTTGCAAACTTTAGCAGCATCCCATGGGGATTCTTCCTGCCAAATTTAGTTAAAATTGGCCCAGCGGTACTTGAGAAGAGGACAGACAATGACAGACAAAGAATTATCACAATAGGTCACCTGAGCCGAGCCAACAGTTCAGGTGACCTTAAAACTAAAGGATAAAAATCAAAAATGATAGGACAGGAATAAAACTGGTGACAGGAACACAAAACCAAAGCAATAAAGACAGTAACTGAGTACTAAAGGAAGGATGAGCCTATGGAACAGCCTACTATTATTAAGCTTTACATGGGGATCTCTATTGCTCCAGGTGGTTAGAAATCCCTGCACATGCCAGCTTAGCATCCGCTCTGAAGGATTTGCCAATCTTTGCCTGGCCTCTATCCTTTAACCTGTGTCTACAGTAACCCTACCAGTAATATATGCCCTGACCAGCATTGTTTTCTATATCATTGAAGCACTCATATCCCCAAAGCAAAGGAGTACTCATAGATTTCAAAAACTGAGGATATGGGAAAGCAATTGCATGCTTCCAGTGATATTGAGAAAACCATTTAGGTCAGTAGATTAGCAATTTAGTTTTTTTTTAATTGTCAACCATAAAAGTTATGTTCATTCATAAACACACTTTGAAAATGATAATACCATTTATGTTATACAGATACATACCTTCTATATGTACATTGTCCAATCTCTTTTTTCAGATAGTCAGACTGTTGTAATACTAGGAGGACCTTGTTTACCAGGAAAAGTACCTGTCTTGTTGGGTTTAAATCAACCATTGCACTTACAGCCATGCTAGCAACTAGTGTTTTCCCAGTTCCTATAAAACAAAGCTTTGCATTAGTTAATTAAGAACCAATAAAGAGAATTTTCATTTTATAAATCTTCTGCAAAATGAAAGCAAATACCCGGTAAAAGATATTTTATAAAGATGACTCAAATTAAGTTGCTTTGAATGACTTGACTTCTTTTGAATTTTATGTGTTTCTTGATTGTAGAATCCATCATTTTTCTGATGAGGATTGGATTGTCTAGAGGAAAACATTATAAACAAGAGGCCCATTAGGCCTTCACATCAACCGGGATACATTAACAATGCAAGATTATCTTGCAACAAGATTTAGTAACAATTATTTACAAAACCAACAAAGTCAGTACATTGTATTTACAAGCTTAAAACCCAAGAGTAAGGTTCTTAACTGGACATGCTTTGTTATATGCAATTAAGATCTGTCAAGAGTTTTATAAAACAGATCAGCCAATCATGAGTAGAAATTTAAACAAAAAGTCGAAAATGTATCAGCCAATCAGAAGCCACTTCCACCATATTAGATGGAATTCGGTAACATCCAACACAAATCTGAAAGGGGACCATGCAAGGAACATTTATAGCAAGTTTAGTAAAAATTGTTTCGGTTTTTGAGAAGAAGTTTAAAAAATGAAAGTTAACAATGATCAGACAACAACAGACGTATTGGTATAGGAAAAGTTCACCTCTACTTTGTCTAGGAGGACAAAAAATCCAATTTTGACTGCAGCACATCTAAAACAAATTGGCAAGAGAATTTTATTGTACTTATAGTATTGTTGGTGTGTGGTTTTTGTCCTTCATTACGATTGTGATTTACCCTTCCCCCTTATTTGGCTTTGTAGCTTTCATTTGCTGAGTTCTTGTCCATTCTAAATTCATAGATTTATTTTCTATCAAAGCGTCCATCAATGATGGTTCCTTCGAAGATATAGACCTGGAATTCGGGAAGAGGGTGTCTCGCAGACTTTTTGCTCTTTTCTCTTACAAATGTTACATTTATTGGTGGCATGTTTCAGTTTGCAATTTGTGCTTTTTGCCTGTGGAAAATCAGTCAATCAAAACTTCATATAGAAGAAAAAGGGAGTTTAACCAATGAAAAGTGTGCTAGGTAATATTACATGGGAGAAACTATTCTTAGCATTTGATTTCATGACAGTTATGTGATAAATAAAATATTCAGATGTTTTAAGTTTCACATTAATCAGACATTGATACATTTAATAGTTTTCAAAAAACACACACAAAATGTGTAATCGATTTGTATAAACTTTTCATTAATAAATCAGAAAAATAATACAGCTTTTAAAATATCATTGTTGGATTTGAATTTTCAAATGAGTATTTTATATTAGATGTGTAAAGTGGAACAGAAAAGAAAATATTAGTGTTAACCTAAGTTCCTAAAAATATATAGTAAGCATTGAACTTAAAAATTTTAAACTTTGTTTAACCATTTAATTCTTTGCCATTCATCACCTACTACATCCATTAGTTTTATATTTGAATTATTACATCAAACCTTGTGCATTTCAGATGAGCTGTTTACACTATTTTTGTTATGCATAATGCTTTTTAACAAAGCTTGGTCTTTTTAAGTCATTCTGCAGTGCTGGCCTTCAATTGCTGTGAAGTGTTCCTTGCATGTTATCACTTTTTCTTTATACATCTGTTGACATTTTCCATCATCATTTGTCCCTATTATTAAGATGTTGTTCTTGCTCGTTTTATACTGCCACTCTTTAATTTGTAAATATTGTATCAAGTATTTAGTTCAGGGTCAAAACAAATACAAAGCATGACTTACCTGTTGGAAGAAAACATATCTTGTCATTGCTCATGACCTTGGAAAGGAGTTCACATTGGTACGTCCTAGGTTCAGTTTCCGTTAGGTTAAATGTTCCTGCTTTGTAGGAATTTTCTACATACTTTTTCAGTGGTGGGTGGTTCCTTACAGGTGCTGGTGCTGTGGCAACCTTTGCTTGGTGCTTTGCTCCTTGTTGATGGTCAGCCAGGGCTTTGGCAGTGTTGCATGGCACATTGCAAGTACTGCAAAGAAACTTATGAAATGGAAATGGACTAGAATTCTCACCCCTGGTAATACCTCTTCCTCGAGCTAAAGAAGATAAAATGTTTGCAATCGAGACAGAATTTTGAGAAATGTTTGTAGGTGGTATGTTTTTCATAAAACTTGCTGCTGTGGCTGAAATTTGCGATGCTGATTCGTGGACAGTATTAACATTTTGTTTATTAACACCAGCCATTGATGATCTAGACAACAAAGATGCACTAGCCAAATCACATGTATAAAAACTTTCATTCTCACCGTCGTCTTCACCAAGGTCTTCTTTTTCAAGAATGCTCGCCTTCTCTTCCTCTGAGTCGGAAGAATCTCTATCTACAGACGAATCAAGACTATTTTTACTAAATCTAGATTTTGGAGTTCTGTTCCTCATTGCCCGAGCACTATCAGTGCCAATTCCTCTGCGTCGGCCACCTCCGTCTTTGCAGGAAGCCTCATTATCTGGACCAACGGAATCTTGTGTTGGGTCCACCATGCTTTTAAGAGGTCTTGGCAAGTAATTAGTAGTCACCTCAACGTTAATTCTATCTGGAACTGAAGTCTCTGCTTGTGTATTCTTTTCATATTTCACAGAATTTAAAAAATCTTGGTTTGATGTATTATGTTTGTTAGCTAGTTCCATTTCAGTCAATTTGTTATCTTTCTTTATATCCTTAAAGTCTTCAGCCATATTGCTGATGTGAAGATTCTGTTTAGAAAAATTGTGTTCATTTTCCTTTCTGAACACTGAATAGTCTACCATCTCATTGTTTTTCTGATTCATATGATTAGTAAATGAGTCCCCGTTTCCACCTGATCTTTCTGCTGCTATAGGTTCCTGTTGCACTCCAAAATTCAAACTATGGTTTTGATTCATTGGATCATATTGGTTCGATTTGGCTGAGGCTGAATTATCAAAATCAACTGTTATTTTTCCAAAAACATCATAATTCTCTGTGTCATCCTGTTGATTTTTAATCTGTTCAGTTAATACTCCTGTGATTGAGAGAGGGGGGCCAGACGTTTTAGCAAATGTCTCTTCAGAGAAGTCTCCTACTAACTGCTGTGTCTTTTGCAGAAGATTTGTGAAATCTCCTCTGTTGTGCATTTCTTTTGGTTCTTTCTCGTTACCAACTGATAAATAAGGATCCATAGCAAATGGCCCAATAGAGCTCCCTTGTTCACCTATATCTCCTGAGGTGACTTGATCAAATGGCTGAAATCCTCCGAGAGCATTTTGGTTCATATTGAATAACCCACACATGCCAAGTCTCTCTTTTGTAGTTTTGTGTTGTAAAGTTTCTTCATGAATAGCAAGTTCTTCCCGTGAATTCAGATTGCAACCACAAGTGTAACATCGAAAAACTTCTAAATTACCTGCTGGAGTTCCTGTGAAAGATACTGGTCCATCACTACACAATTCATACTTATATGGATCATTTTCCTCTTTAAATTGGCTCACCATTAAGACATCTTTTTTCTTGTGCTTTTCACTTGTGGTATGCTGTGAGAAGTTCTGCTGCAATGGAACATTCATCTGCCTTGATTTGGCTTTCTGGTGATTTTTTCCATTTAAATGTTGTATAGCATGTTGTTTTGATGTCAAGTCTAGACTACACATATGACAGTAACCAGTTGTTCCTTGCATGGTGTATTCCCTATCATTTTTAGGGGGAAGTTCCATTGGTGTTTGGACATTTGTCAACTCGTCCCTCACTGGTAACAAGTTTGGCTGGAATATAACAGGACTACAAACAAATCCTTGTTCTGAATTCTTCACCTCACTTCCATCCCTTTGTTGTGGTTGCCATTGTAATTTTGCCTTAAGATGTTTGCTACCAGTTAAGTGCTGTTTTGCATGTTGGATTGATGTTAAATCTAAGCGACAAACATTGCAGTACCCTTTATTGTCACTGTAAATCACATATTCTTCTGAGGCAGTTTTCCCCTCTTTGACCACTGAAGCTTCTACTTCACTCTGTTTCTTCAACAGTGCCTTTTGATGCTTGCTTCCAGAGAGATGTTGATCAGCATGAGAACGTGATGTTAAATCAATTTCACAAATGTGACAACGCCCCTTTGTTCCAACAAAATCGTAATCCTTTTTAGTTTTCTCATGGATAACTGGAATTAACTGTTTTGCAACCTTTTGGTCCACTGCTCTTTTATGTTTGGCACCAGCCAGATGTTGTTGTGCATGTTGGGGGGATGTTAAGTCTATATTGCACAAAAAACATTTTCCAGTGTTACCGTCAAAATAATAAGCATCACGTTCAGGTCTAACATCATACTGCATATTTTGTTTTGGCTTGGGGGTACCTACTGGTGTTGGTGAATATTGCCCATTGTTAAGCACTGAATCTTTTTTATCGTTGTTTTGTTCAGAATGGCTGCTCTCCACAAAAGAATGTTTAAGAGTCTGCCAATTGGGTTCCTCCAAATGTTTGCCAAGTGAAGAATTAGACAAAAAAGGTTGTGCTCCAGCATTCTTTCTGTGTTTTTCACTAGCAAAATGTTGATCTGCATTCAACTTTCCAGAAAAATTCACACCACATATATCACAATGCAATCCTACAGAAGCACCAGGACTTTCTACTTTAGATTTAGCCTTCCTGTGTTTTGTACCATTCAAGTGTTGATCTGCATGTTGGTGTGAATTCAACTCAATATTACAGAGATGACAAAATCCTCGTGTTCCATCAAAATCATACTCCTTAGGAGTATGTGGCCCATTATTTGCACATCCCAAAACTGGTACCTGATCCACTAACCGATTCTGTTCAGAGAAATTTTCTTGTATGTGAGGCCAAGGCTCTTGCTCTTGGAACGTTGTGAATGCTCTTATTTCTGCTGCTTTGTGGCGATTACTTAACAGATGTTCCTCCAATGTAGTTTTACTATTGCATGGAATGTTGCATATTCTACAGGTAAAGTTTGTCCCACTATACGCCATAGAAAACTCTGCATTATACTGCTCCTTCTTCTTGTGGTCTCTACTTAAGAAATGGTCCTTAGCTGGTATTATTCCTGAGAACTGTTTTTTGCAGACTTGACAATAAAGTGGCACTTCAGGCATGGCTTCAGGTGTTTTGAAACTTCATAACAAATTCTTTGTCCTTTTAAATGTTGTTGGTTTCTCCTAAAAAGAAAGCAAATAATTGAGTTCAGTTTTTTTACCTGACTAATTTGTTATATAAGATATGAGACAAAATAAAAGTTATCTTTCCTTAGATATCCTAGGTTTCAATGCCAACCTTTAAAATGGTTTTTTTGGCAATGTTTTGATAAACACTGTCAAAGTTAGGATACCTGCTTAATGCATGTTCATGTAAAAAGATTATCAAAAATAAAATAAACTATAGAGCTGTCACTAAGAAAGCTGACTAATACCCCCTACCAAGTTATGTATATTATTGGATCATTCATATTATTCCTACTCTATAAGAGGGTCATGACCTTCCATAAACATAGCCAAATCAAAAACAAAAGCTAAGGTGCAGAGTGTGGTGACGATATATCAGTGGAGTTTCATGATATTTGGATGAAAACAGTAGGGATTAACCTGACAAGTTTTGTCTAATAATTTCTTAAAAGGAACATAACTCCCATAAAAATACCAGGATTGACAAGTCTAATTATCTTCCCTTGAAATTGGCAAAATGAAAATATTTTCCTTCTTGCAAAAATTCATATGTAGTACTATGATTGTGTTAAGTTTTCTTGAAATCCAATATACAGTGTTGGAAGAGTAGGGCTTACGAGATTCATGACATGTAAATGTAACAAGTCTAATTATATCCCTTTGAAATTGCCGGAACAAAAATACTTCCAACTAAATCTTCATATGGTGTACTTTCTCTGTGTAAAATTTCATTGAAATTCATTAAAGGGTATAGGAGTTGCGCTTACCAGATTCATGACATTTAAATCAATTAAATGTACAAGTCTCATTATATTCCAAAGGAATATAATTTCCTACATGCACATCTTCATATGACATGGACTATCATTGTGTAAAGTTTAATTGCAATCCATTAAATGGTGTAGGAGAGTTGTACTTACAAGAATCATGATATGTTAATATAATACACCTAATTATCTCCCCTTGAAATCGTCGGAACAGAAAATATATTCCGTCATGCACAAATTCATATGGTGTACCATCATTTTGTAAAGTTTCTTTGAAATGCATGAAATGGTATAGGAGCTACACTTACGAGATTCATGAAATGTCAATGTTTTCATGGGGTATAATTACCTACCTACCAACATAAATGTACCTACTCAAATTTTTAGACCTAAAAGCAGAAATGCAACTACTTTTTTCTTGGCCTAACAAAGATAATTTTAAAGATTGGGAGATTTTCTTTAAGGAATTTTTGTTTGTACATGTATAAAAATGATTTCCTGATATGTCAATAGTAAACCAACACAATTATTGGTGTATTCATAGCTGAAGAGGTGTCACATACCAAATTTAGGTCACTGTGACCTAATTATAGGAATACATTGAAAAATGTCCTAATTAAATTGGATACAGTGAAGTATCACATGTCAATCCATGTGAATATTGCATAGGCATTAGTAATTGCCACACTATAGAATCTATAAAAGAAACATTTGTAAAGGCTTATTTTTATAAGAAAATGGTGTACCATAGATGTATTTTGTTAGAGGTAAAATCTATGCCAAGAAATTTGGATTTTGCAATCAATTATCATACAGATCAAAATATTTTTACATATGTAATCTCCATTTTAGACTACTACTAGAAAAAAGGTTCATTGAAAGTACTTTTTAGACAATTTTAGATTAACTTACTTGATATCTCCCCCAAGAAAATTTTGAAAAGTTGACAAGTTTGGAATAATAATGATCTTGTCATTATTTGTATACAGGAATATCTATGCCATATATACTATCTTACTATCTTCTGAAATGTTACTATGGACTCTCGATCACCTTCGCTAGCCAATATATACAAACCAATTCCTTTTAATTCGCTTCTATGGTAGCGAAAGGTAGTATAGGGAAACTTGGCTTGCGAAGATGACTCTCAATCTGCTTGGCATATACTCACCTGTATCAAACAAGTACCTGGTTGAGGGAAACTATGAATTTGTATCTCGATCCTATCAATCACAACAAATGGCAGTTTGAACTTCAGTCAGGGATTAATGTAGGTTTTAGGGGAAAGTGCCTTTTTGGTAAAAAGGGGAATTTTTTCCCCTCTTTGGGGGAAAATACATAAACTGACCGTCTTGTATCTGAGATAGGTATAGTGTATGTGAATAATTTTATTATATTTATGTGTACTATATGTTAATTGTTTTTAAAATCATTTTGTATTTATGAGGAAAGGAAAACAACGCATTTATAAAATATTGAAATATGTATTTTGCAGAAAAAGGGGAATTTTATGGGGAAAATGGGGGAATTTTGGTACCCTTTTCTTGAGGGGAAAGTGCCGTTAAACGGCAGCAAAATGAACCTAGATTGGTCCCTGTCAGTAAACAAGTCGCTTAGCGAAAAAATGGCTGTGGTTCAGAATCAAAGGCAAGACATATACAAATTTAACAAAAACAGTCAAACCTGCCTTAAAGGCCACCTCTTTTAAACAACCTCATGTCTTTAAAGGCAAGAATTTTTAGATCCCTTCTCTTCATATTTCAACTAAGTTGAACTTGTATTTAAAAATCACCTGTCTATAAAGTTCAGTTTTCTTGGTTCTTCAAAGACAAGGTTTGGCTGTATATTATGTATATGTACATACATGTATGCATATTCAATCAAAAAATTCCCTGATAACGGTTATTAACTATAAAAAAAAGTCCTCAGTAAAACATAATATCAACATTGGAAGTTAATAAAACTGTTACAGAGCCTTGAAGTACTTTAAAATGCACTCCTAATTCCTTTTAATTTTAATAAAGAGTCTTTCTGTTTGGAATTTTGACTAAAAATGAAAGATATATCAGAACAGATAATGCAATTATAATCATTATTAAACAATACATATATAACACAAGATGTCTTTGTTCTTCTCTTAACATAAAAGGTGTGAAAATGGTAAATTCCTCAAGGTGTGGTCTGTCACTCAGCAATCACAAGACATGCATCTGACTTTATATTTGTTGTCAAATTAGTGACTCAATCAACAGAAGTAAGGCCTAGCCAAAAATTATAGATAAATATTGTTTAATTTAAACGACAGAGAAACAAACGTGATATTGTAGCCTAGCGGAGCATTGGTTGGTTTGTTTGTTTGTTTGTTTTATTGGGGTTTAGCGTTCCTTCAACTCAAGTCCAGGTCATATCGAGACATTAATGTCTGCTTGTGACAGTGCACACTGATGATGACTTTATAGTGCTGTCTCACTGAAATATCACACAGCAGACACATTGACATGATATTTCACTTGGTCACAGTATCCTGACACCAAACCATCCAGCCCTCCTCCTACACAGGAATGCTGAGCACTTCGCAGGGAGCGAGAAGATTACCTTGTTTTTTTGTCCAAGGTTTGACACGGTAGGGAATGGAACTTGTGCTCTACTACCGAGTACTGGATCATGAGGCAAATGCTCTATCTCTGAGGTAATATATTGCACTCTATAACTCCAACAATGTAAGAGGTAAACGACGGCGAGATACTTCTGACAGGCGCCAGGTATTAGGGGTAGGCACTCTATGTGCCTTAAGGGTCATAATAATAGCTTTCACACAACAAGATAGCACACTGGAATATATAAACTTTCTTTTAGAATGTTTACAACCTGAATGAAATACAGTACAACTTTACAGGTAGCATTCACACTAAATTCCTTTAACAGTGGCAGTGATTTAAATACCCATCTATGTA
>JAUMGZ010181265.1:14037-25292 GCA_032359645.1 Pododesmus macrochisma | reverse complement strand
TCTTAGTTTTTACTTCCTAAATATGTAACATGTATCACACCATGGTGTAACTTGATATCTTAGTTTTTACTTCCTAACTATGTAACATGTATAACAACATGGTGTGACTTGATATCTTAGTTTTTACTTCCTAAATATATTACATGTATCACACCATGGTGTAACTTGATATCTTAGTTTTTACTTCCTAAATATGTTACATGTATCACACCATGGTGTAACTTGATATCTTAGTTTTTACTTCCTAAATATGTTAAATGTATCACACCATGGTGTAACTTGATATCTTAGTTTTTACTTCCTAAATATATTACATGTATCACACCATGGTGTGACTTAATATCTTAGTTTTTACTTCCTAACTATGTTACAGGTAGAACATAGTGTTGTGACTTGATATTGTGGCGTTATTTAACCTCACAAAATATTTCAGATAACATGTCATTTAATGGTATTTATATCCATTAATTAGGATACAGTATTTCCCTCAGCCATTTTCTGTGTAAATATAGTCAAATAGTTTCAACTACCAAGCACTTTAAACCCTTAAACTTTTAAACATGATTTACAAAGTAAGAAATATTTATAAAAATTCTAATATCGAAGCAATAGTTATTTTACAAACATTTTATAGAATTACATGCAAAGGAATATGTAAGCAAAATATGAATGCCAAAGGTATTTAAGTGTAAATGTGTGACTCTGAAACATGATTCTGTTTGACTTAGAACTCTGTGTATAAATATGATGAGATCATTCTAACTTGTCAATCGCTATTTCACCATTCATTAATAAATAAACAACAAAACTGACTAAATCATATCAATATATACTTTCTTTATAGAAATGTAGAGGTGATAGATTGACAGCTGAAATCCTGTCTTGGAACCTATATACAGTAAGTCAATATAGATACTATAATACTACCCCAGATGTAAGTAGCATCTTCCACTTAAGTCAATATGGCTACTATAATACTACCCCAGATGTAAGTAGCATCTTCCACGTGGTTACTTGTGTCATTGCTTCACTCCTTGAAAATCTGAAAGCTTATTGACAGGAGTCGACAGGTATGTCATGATTCAGACTCATCAATGGATTGACTTGATTCCATACAAAAGAATTATCTGATGACATGTGAACAATAATTTATTCTTACTTGTATTTACCAATAAGCATATTTCAGACTCTTTCATCTAAGTTGCTTTATCAAGGGAAGTTAGGCAGAAATTTCAGAAGTTTTTTTTATACAATAAAAAACAAATTTACCTTAAAATTTAGAAGTTCTTGGAAATGTTTATAAACAGTAATTAATAAGTGATTTTTGGATTGCACTTGGGACATATTCCATATTTGATTTAATTTTATGCTGTTATTACAAATTGTGCTTCATTTTTAATATATTTATCAAGCTTTTACTTGCAAAGTCTGGGTAAGTTGTATATTCCAACACATTCACAAAGATGTGGCATGTATAATTTTCAAATTTAATGATGCAACCAGAATGAGGCATCTTAACAAGAGGTGAATATTTTGAATTAAACTGTTAATTAATCTGACAGAACTTATAGAGACAAATATAGCAGCAAGTAAAAGGTTCTTTTATGACATGATACAGAATTGAGTTTTCTACAACATAAGCCATGATGTAGTAAATATTTTTAGTGATTTACAGTAAGATTATGACAGGGTTTCAGCTGATAAAACAGGTAAAACATCAACAAACAAAACAACAGTATAGAGCTGCCTAGAACATAACATCAGACTTGGTGGCAAGTACACCATTAACATTTGACAAAGGTCAAATCGTACTGTCCTCCAAGTGTAGTTTACGTGTTCTTATAAATTGCTATCATATTATATGACAAACGAGCCACAATTTCATTTGATGCACATCTGTTTAGTTAGCACAACTTGAATTTGACTGCTAGAAAAACTTTCAATTATATTGTACAACTTTTCTAGCTTCACACAGTTTCGTTTCCTTATTTCACAGTATCTCACAGCTACTAACTCACTTCCTCACAAGGTGGCAGCACCTACACATGCTTCCTGTATGCTGTATGTGTGATAACTAACTCACTTCATCACATTGTGGCAGCAAATGTACTAGCTTCCTGTATGTGACATTACTATGAGATTAATAACTCACTTGATAACCAGGTGTAAGCACATGTACTAGATCCTAAAAGTACCGTCACCAATATATATTCCAAACAGATTTGTTCTGTACTAAGGAAAGTTTAAAGGTGAACACTGCTTCCCACTTAATATCCTTTCTGTGGCACCTGATCTTTTAAATCTTTTTAAATTCATGTTTTACAAATTTTCTTTCTGTTCTCCTTCCGTCAACAAATCAACATACTGTGTGCATCTGTCAATTGTTTTTTTTTTATAAGTTTTCCACTTATCTAGAAACTTCCTTAAGATACAGCACAAGCACAGGGGTAATTGTATGTAGTCATTATACACAATATCAATAGTATCACAGCTTTGCTAACACGTTTTCTCATTTAATCTGAACAATGCAGTAAATTACGACAAAAAAAACTCCACATACATTGGAAACATTTCCTCAATCAATCCATGATTATATCCATGATGCATACTTCAATCAACATTAACAAATAGCACTTTGCTGCCCCACAATCCTGATCTGCAGTAAATACTCTCACACATGGAGTAAGTTACTACTATCTACTGTGTGAGTCGGGATCAGTAGAGTTTGAGAATGTGTCACGTTTCTCACCAATAGACTCAACGGATCCGTGAAGGCTTTTGGGTTTTCTTACTGCAGGGGAACTAGAATGACTTCTGGATGTAGCACTAGATGAGGGAATTAATGGTGGGGGTGGACAGGCCGGGGAACCACCCTTCACTCCTAAGTGATTAACCATGGGACTCATTGTCCGTTGGAAATGTGCTCCTGCTAATTCTGCAGTCCGTAACCCTGCCAACCTACTCTGATGTTCGTAAACTGCCATACGATCTTTGTCGTACAGTGGAATTCTATCTAAATATTCACGTCTTAGTCGTTCATCCTGGAGCATTATCTCCTCGCGATTTCTTAGTCTGTCCTGTTCCTGTAGAGCTTGCAGGGAAGCAGTCGGGTGCTGGTGCTGCATACGACTGATCATTCGTACTTGCTCCCTTTCCATTTCCTGTTGGAGTTGTAATCGATGATGATGATTAAACTCGAGAGCAGAGTTCTTTTCATACTGACTCCACAACGCCGGATGAGGGGGAACACGATCCGTAGGCAAAAATGGTGACGGACCAGGTGCAAATAAACTTGACCTGTCCAACAATGAATGACTAGCTGAAGTTGCTCCGAAGAAGTCGTTACGTAATTTGTCCCGTTCACTATGATTATGATGCATATTTGGATGCATATTTGGATGCATATTTGGATGTAACACATCATCGTCACGACGCTCTTCCTTAATTTTTAAGCCTGTTCGTTCTTCTAGTCTACGGTCATAGCCACTGTCTGATGACTTTGCAGAGCCAACTCTGCCATTTTGTAAAGGTGACCTAGAGCGTGACCTTGACCTTGAAGGTCTTAATAAGTCATTATGGAATATTTTTTCTCTTTCACGATTTCTATCACTCAAACCGGCCATTGAAAGTCGTTCATTATTTCTTCTTTCTCTGTAAAAAAGAGGGGAAAAAAAGGAATATAAAAGTCATTCAAAACCATTTGTTTTCCTTCTAGCAGTTAGTTAAAACACCTAAAAATGCTTTATACAATGTACAGAATACAACTGAATTATCATAATATTTTTTACATTTTATTTAATTATATTATTATATTAATTATATTTCATTTAATCATTTTCAATTATGTTTTCAGCACTACTACAGCTTGTACAGTAGGATCAATCCTTTAGCTAATCAATAGATAGAGTGATCGACTTCAAAACCTAGGGGTCAAGGTCGATTCCTTACAGAGACATTTGCATTGTTCTGCCTCAATGGTAACAGCCTTTCATCCCTTACCTTTCTCTATCTTCCTCTCTACGGCGATCAAGACTATGAAGGGTTTCTCTTTCGCGTTCTTTTTCTTTTTCTCTCTCCGACTCTCGTTCTCTTTCCTGCTGCCTCTCTCGTTCCCTTTCATGTTCCCTCTCACGCTCCTTCTCTCTGTCATCTAACTGTTTGGGCCAGAATGTCGGAGTAGGGAATGAGGGTGGGGTTCTGTGGAGTCTGTTCCACTCATGAGGAGGAGTCATTCCTGGAACTGCAGGCATTTCTCTACCTGGTCCAAACGGATTCAAACCTAAAATGAAGAGAATTCAATCAAATGAAAGAAAGTGGTACCCAAAAATATTGCAATTATTTAAGATGATTTCAAAATAAATAAATGGTTAACTGAATAATGCTTTACAATAAAGGAAGATATTGCTATTCAATACCAATAACTATTTTCAATGCAAAATTTTTAAAAGTCTAAAAAAATTAATGAACATTAATCTGACATAGCATGTAAATAATATAAAGATATATAAATTAATCACCAACCTAATCCTCCGAATCCTCCAAGTCCACTTTGTAATGCACTGTAGGGGGAGGGTCTTGGGAAACCACCCATACCTGTAAAATACAACATAACTCAAACAGATGTATATTACAAATAATCTATGTACCTATGTACCCATGTAAATATGTTACTATATGTATATCATACCTGTACAGTTACATCTACAAATACGTTGTATCATGCCTCTATATCTAAATATCCTTTGTTCTATCTTACCTGCAAAACTACAGGTACAAAGAATTGGCTAAATCATACCTGTACAGCTCACAGGTACAAATAATTGTTATATCATACCTGTACAGCCTACAGTACACATTATTTGCTCTATCATACCTGTACAGCCTACAGTACAAATTATTTGCTCTATCATACCTGTACAGCCTACAGTACAAATTATTTGCTCTATCATACCTGTACAGCCTACAGGTACAATTATTTGCTCTATCATACCTGTACAGCCTACAGGTACAATTATTTGCTCTATCATACCTGTACAGCCTACAGTACAAATTGTTTGCTCTATCATACCTGTACAGCCTACAGGTCAAATTATTTGCTCTATCATACCTGTACAGCCTACAGGTACAAATTAGTCATACATTACCTATACATCTAGGTATAAAACATTTGTTGTATCCTTCTTGTACAGATACAGGTATATCAGAGTAACACTTTCATCATGAGTTAATTACTGAGTAATACATTTGCAAACCTAATAAATGTTTTAGGCTAAAATATTCTTTAAACAAGAAAAGTCAATTACAATTTCATTTGTTAGAGAAAAGCAGTGAACAAAGGAAATATTTATCATAATGACATGCTAGCAGAGAAAATGATTCATGGTCATAAAAACATAACAACCTCTCAGTCACAATTATATGATATTGCCAACTTGTCTAGACTTCTTGGTTAATATTACGAGCCTAAATTACTTCACAGTCCAGTGAATTCAATAGTATATAATACTAAAATAACTATTACTAACACAGATTGTATGAAGCATTCCACATAACACCAGACAATTACAGACGTATTATGTTATTTATGTTTCTACAAAGGGTTCAATTGATGTAACATTTATGTAACCTTGAACTTTCAATATACACACCAATATTTTAAGTTTATCAAGTACTAATAATTCATCTGCACAATTATTGTATGGTTTGTATATGTCTTGATGTATAATGTGAAAATGAAATAAAAATTAGAAATAAAAAAAAATATATTGAAAATAATCCTACACCATGACCTATATATTCAATTTTTGTACAATATCCTAAAATGGACAATATCATATTTAATTAAAGGTTCAATGTTTCAGGTACGAATTCAGACTTCAATCATCTTATATTTTTTACAAAACATTATTTTTTTTAAATAAATCACTCTTTTCAAAATATTATAACATCAAATAGAAATATTTTAATAGTCTTTTATACACTTCTGGAAAATAAAACTTAATTGCATGGAAACCATCTGATCAAGTAAACACAACAGTATAGATTTTTGTATATAGAAAGTATGATAGTATTGTTCAAAATGTGTTACTTTATTAACACATATAGTTTACAATGTTAGATTTACTTACTAAGTGGATTTGGGTTTAAGAATCCTGCATGTGGACTCGATTCTCTCATGTTCTGCCGTAATGAAGCTGTAAGATATAAAGGTGAGAGCTAAGTAATGAATCTTTCAACTCTAAATAAAAGCACAATAATAGCGTAGAAAAGATAGCATCTTTACAGTGTCTGCAAATGGCTGAAACCAGTAATGCATTTATTTAGCATTTCCTGTGGGAAATCATTCTAATAGTTTTCTTTAAAGAACCTTGTTCTAGTTCAGATCAATAAAATGCTAATTTGGCTGAAAAGTACACTCCAGCTGGAAGAGACAACAACATAGAAAAATATTGTTTTAGGACATCTTGAATAAACTGAGCTTAGATTGCCCAGATGCATATCATCGAAATGTCATAATTTGTTCACAAGTTCAGCAGGAAACCATTGGGGAATGTCCCAAAGTTTATTAAATACTTTCATATTGCCTGATAATATCTACAAATTAATCACAAGAGAAATGGGCTTGAAGCAATCTCGGCACATCTACATTATTCATCGAACAGGGAAATACTCTGATCAAAAACAGACCTTATGCTTACAAATGTGTTACAATCATGTTAGAATATATTTGCATGTATCACATACTTCAGTGTGTGGTATATAGACAATATTATTACATGAACATGTATGAATTTGGTTATCTTTAGTGCTCTCTATTCTTTGAATGAATGGTTTAACTTTTTCTATTATCTAAACTAATCTGGCAAACTACATTATTTGTTCAAAGTAATCAAATATAAAAACTGTGGTCTATCATTTAATTCATAATGAAATGTCTAAAACTATTACATAATTCAACAAAAAGTTCTAAGTTCAAAGAATATTATTAACATGAGACAAATAAGGGTCTACTTACCTGCCCCTAAAAGACTAGTTGCTGATCCCACCTCTGGGGGTTTATGAAGACTGCTGCCTGGAAGGAGGTGACTAGGGGGTCGTAAGGGTTCTGGTTTGCCATCATTTCCCTTTGATGCATCCATCTGTTTTTGTTGTTGTTGATAAATTTCCCAGGCAACCTTTACGTGCACAGCACACCATTTTCCTTTCTGTAATGATGACACATCAAATACATACTTTACTCTTTTTTTTTAACTGGTAAAAAAGAAACTATTTTGTATCTTTTACATTCACCCATTAAAAAGCAATCTTGTTTGATCTTTGCCATATATCTTCATTTAAAATTAACTTCTCAAGGAAAAAACCCTTAAGTAATGCATGGCATGTTATCAAAATTCATTTTATATATATTAACCACCTATTTATATTAACCACAAAAATGTAAGCTGCACATTCTGACTGACGTTTAGTTATATAATTAATATTCAGTCGTAACCACAACTCATTAATTCTACACAAGTGAAAAATACTAACTAAAGCTTGATAAGCATGACAGAGAACAAGTTTAAAATACTAACTAAAGCTTGATTAGCATGGCAGAGAACAAGTGTAAAATAAAAACTAAAGCTTAATTAGCATGGCAGAGAAAGAAAACATCAACCATTACAAAGCAAATTGTGAACATATATACAAATGTTTATACACTACTAACTTTCTGAGGGGCAAGTGAAGGCACCGAATTAGGCATCGTCTTGTCTCTGTCTGGGCGCATCGATGCCAACATCATTTGTGCAGGGTGGAGACTGGAATTGACTCGCTGCAAAGGGAGATAATTATAACACCATTTAAATCTTTACATCACCAGATGTTTTGTATAGCTGGTGGTCAAATATTGAACTGTACAAGAACCAGCAACACAGATTAAAATTATGCTTTAAAAGGTACAGTAACTATAGTATTAAACAGTATATATATGCAGGGTTACAAACTAGAAATTATAATCTTCATAGCCCATAGGTTCATTTCGTGTCAGTACCATTATAGACCACCATACAACATGTAAAATTTATCATAGCCTTACAGACATTATTGTGTACATTGGCTATAGGGCTTCAACTAATTTCACATACTGTACATGCTATATATACATGAACTAATTACTTTTTAACTAACTTTAAATAACTCTTGTTCTAGTTACACTCAGTAACAACACTAAATTATGTATTACTTTTTTTTCTTTTTCTCTTTTTTTAAATCGAACTTTTTAATGTTGTGATTTTTAATTTTCTTTTCTTTTCTTTTTAAATATATCAAACAGTTTTTTTTTTTTATCAAAAACAAGATGACAAGAATTAAGTCTATGTAATGTGCTTCTTCACTTACAATAAAACAGATAAAATTGCAAACTTTTAATGTTTTAGTTTTAATTTCTTTTTTCTTTTCTTTTATATACTTAATAGATCAAATGGTTTTGTATAAAAACCGGATGACAAGAATTAGTTCTATAAAACCTGCTTCTTCGCTTAAAAAAATATGTCAGCTGTGCCCAGTACAAGAAACGTATGACCACATGGTGATGACTACAGAAAGAAAAATCTCAAATGCTGTTGCAGCTGTTACACTTCAAATCTCCTCAAATTACACAAAACATTTAATATTAAGGTAGATATATTGAAAATTACTATATTCAGCCTTAAAAGTAGGACATATATAATACTGCATAAAACTAGAGACTTCTCATAAAATTGACAATTCCGCTGGGAAATGTATTATATATCACCAGCACAGGAGTATACAGACATTGACTTTTCTCTCTCTCTTTATTAATTCTATTCATTGAATATGGTATTCTGTACAATGACATATTTTGTACTTGTAAGTGCTTTCAATGATCTGATTTGACTTGCTCTACTTTGAATAATTGACTGAATGTATTAGTTAAACGACTTCAGTGTACCATACAGGCCATTAGAAGACGGGAATTTGAATTATTATAAAAATAATTAACTATATACAACTTAACCTCTGATTAATGTTACCTGAAATATATTCTCCAACAATTCTTGTATGTAACACAGTAAAGTTGTGTGTATAGCCTTTGGTTGAAAGGCTCCAGGTATGTGTATAGCTTACCTTCGGTTGAAAGGCTCCAGGTATGTGTATAGCTTACCTTTGGTTGATAGGCTTTAGGTATGCCCGAGTTCAACTTAGGTTACCTTTGGTTGAAAGGCTTCAGGTATGCCTGAGTTTAACGTAGCCTACCTTTGGTTGAAAGGCTCCAGGTATGCCTGAGTTCAAAGTAGCTTACCTTTGGTTGAAAGGCTCCAGGTATGCCTGAGTTTAATGTAGCTTACCTTTGGTTGAAAGGCTCCAGGTATGCCTGAGTTTAAGGGACCAGGACCTGCCGGAGGTATTAATGGCGATATCCCTGCTTGGTAACTGGGTAATCCTGGAATCTATTTTCATAAGGAAAAAGTTTTCAGAAGTTAAATAAAACAGTTCATTGCCTCCTCTATGTTCATTACATTACTATGTGTTTGAATATCGTAATAAATTTTCTGACATTACAAACGTTGGACTACCAAATTTACAACATTGTAGATATAAATCTTGTAAAGTGTTTGAGTGCATAAGTGAACAATGTAAAGCATTGTCAGAACATGGAGAATAACAATATCAAGATGCTTCAGTAAAGTAAAACTACAATGTTATTGTCATCAAGAACATGGAGAATAACAATATCAAGATGCTTCAGTAAAATAAAACTACAATGTTACTGTCATCAAGAACATTTTATATATTATATGAACAAGTATTAAAAATTTACTATTAATTTATGGTCCTAATTAACAATACAAATAGCATACAAGATTTGTTTGTTTGGTCTGAATAATGTGTGAGGTAAGAGAGATGATCAAACTTGAGAAACCATGTTAAACTTACACTCTGCCGAAAGAACGGAGATTCGATCTTTGGAACTTTGTCATACTGTAAAAGTAAACATTCATAATCACTTAAAAAGTATCACTGATACCATCACTTCAAACAGATAACTGGATCATATAAGCAATGAAAGTTCAAATTACAGAAAACTGGATTATATAAGCAATGAAAGTTCAAATTACAGAAAACTGGATCATATAAGCAATGAAAGTTCAAATTACTTTAACAACTAATTCATAACTTGTATAAGAGTCTAAAAAATTGCACGCACGCACACACGTTAAATATAGAAATTTAAGGGGTGTTTTGCTACCATATGCTAAGTCCCCTGGTCAAATATGAGTTGTCTCCCCTGTTTCACTTTATAGGGCAATATAGTAATCATAAAGTAGGTGTATCATGTTTAAAGCCTGGCTAGCTAACATCATTCTTTATACACAAAGTGATTGCTATGATAAGCACTTGTATCAATTTATTGACTGTCTATAATTTCTTTTGGCTGATAATGAGCCCATGGCTCAGTGTAACTGTAGCTTTTACTGAATAATAACAATTGATATCGTGAAATGTGCTCCTTATCGCCACAGAGTGCCGGAAGTCATTCCCCAGATAAACAACCGCTTGTAAAAACTTTATGATATCTCTCCTAACACATTAGTGCTATGATAAGAGTATGTGAATCAGTGTGATAACTATCCCTGGACTAGTACACCTCAATATGTCTCATAAACACTCTCAAATACATCCTCCATTATATACAACTGATAATGTGTCACATTCTCTTCCTGAAAGCACACATGATAAGCATATCTTTATAACAGTAGTGGCTCCACCTACAGGAAAGATTACAACTCCATCATCTTATTGTTGTCACTGTACGTGCATTAAGTTTTCATTGCAATAACACTATATCATTAGTTGTTCAATCAATACAATTTTTAAACAATGCGCTAAATTGTAATAATATACAGAACAAATGCTTAATGCTTATTAATGGCTAATTTGATATTGAACATTAAATTGTTACTTAATGATAGCTTTGTAACTAAAGAACTGACAATGGTAACAATGAACAAAGCAAATATAAAATCTTCAAGCTTCTTTTTCTTTTAAATCATAAAGAAATTTTAAACAAGATAAGTAGAATCATCAGGACAAAAGGCAATGACAAACCAACAACATACGTCGCATCAAACAACTCAGCACCAGAACACAAGGCAATGACAAACCAACAACATACGCATCAAACAACTCAGCACCAGAACACAAGGCAATGACAAACCAACAACATACGCATCAAACAACTCAGCACCAGA
>JAUMGZ010181265.1:0-13937 GCA_032359645.1 Pododesmus macrochisma | reverse complement strand
GGCAATGACAAACCAACAACATACGCATCAAACAACTCAGCACCAGAACACAAGGCAATGACAAACCAACAACATACACATCAAACAACTCAGCACCAGAACACAAGGCAATGACAAACCAACAACATACGTCGCATCAAACAACTCAGCACCAGAACACAAAGATGGAATTAAAATAACATCATATCTATCCTAAAGACTGGTTATTCACGCAGACCAACTTAGAATGGTTACCCAGCACCAAACAGGGCAGTGAATGAAACCTCAATCTTCCCTTTCCACATGAGACAATAAGTCTTAAATATAGACATACAATATCAAATTACTTACCAACAAAGGGGCTGGGGGTGGCCCTAAAGATCCGGAGAATGGAATGGGATACATGTGTTGGTGAGTATGCTGATGCTGATGCATGTGTTGATGCTGGTGCTGATGAATGTCTGCCCTGAACGGAGGCTGTCCTAGCGACGATGAGGAGGGTGAAGGACCAGGACGATCCTGAGAGGCGAGGAAACGTCTGTTTAATTCTTCACGTAAAAGTTCCTGATCTAAAACAGAGAATGTACATACCACAATGTAAGGTGGGTATACAGAATGATAAAACTGAACGTGATAATTAGAAAGTCCTAATGACCTACCTATAAAATTAACCAATCAAAATCTTCATTCTTTGTGAGGTTAATTTAATATATAAAAATTCAAATGTCAAACAACACTTCACACTTTTTCATTGTGTACTATTACTAGTGATAATACATATTGAGTGATAAAAGCAAACTGTGGAATCCAACTCTGTCATCATCCAATCAAAAGGAATCCGACTCTGTCATCATCCAATCAAAATCTTTATTCTTTATGAATTTCATTAAATATATCTAAATCCAAATGTCAAACAACAGTTACTTAACAGCTCTTAATTATGTATTATTAATGGTGACAATATGGAATAAGTGATGAAATCAAACAGTGTTATCACCAACATACATACATCTTGAGGTATATTACCACATGTTATACGGAAACATGAAGAAATGGATCAAAGATGTCTACCTATGTTAATACTGAAGACAATGTTAAAACAGGTTTTATCTCCAAATACTTTCCATGCATCAATGAGATAATTATACTGCTTGCAAATATTTAGACTAAAACTTCTCTGTTTTAATGTATGCCAATCTTCATTTCAAAGACTTGCATTATTTTAAATTTGAAGAGGAAAAAAGACAATAAAAATGAATTCAAACTCCTGTATTTCTTTTATACAAGATAACCCCATCAATACAAAATAAGTGTCAGCTCTAATGCATTATTATAAGCTCTGTTCATACTACAGTCAACTTTAACACATTGAACCACAATTTTACAGTTAGATTTAATCCAGTAAATTTATGAGAGAAAATTAGCATTTTCAGTCTTCCCAAGTGTCAGTGACCTTGACCTTGGTCCCAATGACCTTGAATCTTTGTCAAAATATTCCTCACATTATTTTCTACAGCTGTAGGTCTAATACATATCTGTATACAAAATGTCTACCGTTTTTAAGAAAATTTGCATTTAAAGCTTCACTAATAGAAGATTTTCCCTTTTGGCCCTCTAGAGGTGCCCCTGGGGGCCAAGCCCCTTCATTTGAACAAATCTGAACCTCCTTCCCCTAGTTTTGGATGAAACTGGTCAAGTGGTTTAGGAGAAGAAGTCGAAAATATTAATAGTTAACATATTTGCTATAGTGTTGAACTTTGACCCAAAAACATGTAACCTATTTTTGACCCATGGGCAACGCCTTGAACAAAATTGGTTCTCCATGTCCTAAATGTTCTACATACAAAAACATTAAACTCTAGGACTTCTAGTTTCTTGTACGGTTTTTTAAGTTGTGTCAAAATTTCCCATATTGGCCCCTTTAGTGGCACCCCCTGGGGGCCTAGCCCTTCATTTGAACAAGTCTGTATCTCCTTCCCTATGGATACTTTCTACCAAGTTTGGATGAAATTGATCCATTGGTTAAACTTTGACTCCAAAATGTGTAACCTATTTTTGACCCAAGGGTCATGCCTTGAACACTAGTGGTTCTCCATGCCCTAAAGTTACTACATACCAAAGCATTAAGCTCTAGGCCTTCTAGTTAATTAGAAGATTTTTGATTTTTGTAAATTTTCCCCCTTTTGGCCCCCTAGTGGCACCCGAGCCCCTATCGTTTCTTTTAACAAATATGAATCCCCTGCCCCTAGGGATACTTCCTACCATGTTCAGGTGTTCAGGAGAAGAAGTCAAAAATGTGAACAGTTTACGACACACAACTGACAAAAGGTGATGTCAATAGGTCACCTTGAGACAAAGTCTCAAGTGACCTATTAAAATGCCTAGAAATGAATCCAACTTTTTATCCCCTAGTAATAATTCATTAATTGTAAGAATAACCGAAAGAGCACATCAATTATGTACAAATATTGCTGCCACTAAATTAATGGTATTACTGAAAGAGAAATTTGTAGAGATATTGGAACCATACGGTGAATACATAGGCACACAAAATCAGTTAATCTAGCTTTAACGCCCTGTCTTGGCCTGCAATTCATCCAAATTATCAATATATACACTACAATGTGTGTTAAATCAGTGCCATTCCCACAGGGAATTATCCTATGTTAGCTTCCTAACAGAGAATTTCATCAGGAGATAAAACACTGTAACAGCAATCACAGATGCCTGCATTTCTATATACAATTCATTTCTACAATGAATGTTTACATTTATCTTATGCTTTATATGTTTTATTAAAGACTTAGTTTGAATGCAGGTGTATCTTTTTATGTTTGTTATAGTTGTTACTGTATAAAATATATATCTGATACTTCCATCCCTCCTTTGTTTAAAACCATAGATAATAAGATAACTGCAGATAGACACATTAAAAATGTTGCAAAGATAGTGATACATGTATTCATATTTTGACTTTAATGTTTGGACTAAAAATCTCTTTCTTCCTCAAATATCCGAAAAAATCCTCTTTTCGTAACTATTACTATCAGTACCAGAGAAATCCCTATTGGCAAGAAGTCCCTTTCTACACTATAGAAACCCCATTCAAAAGTACATATCAGTGGAAACAAAGAATTGTTCAAATTATATTCATTAAAACAGAATCTCTTCGCCTCAATTGAATGGTTTTACACTTTTGAAGTACGCCAGAACATCAAAGTTGATTCAATTATTCACAGAATTTATCTTCTCATTCTAAGAAACATGAAAAAGCTTTGTCGTGGTTACAGGTTATAATTTCATTACAGAAATCAATACATGTATACACAAGTATACAGGTCTCTTAACGCACAATCTAAATCTCTGTAGAGTTGGTCTTCGCTATAATTGCAATTCAACGCTTCCAGAGAGACCGTGAAATTTAATTGTGGAATTTCCATAGAAACTCAAATTGTTTGTTTTATAAACAGTGATAGACAGGAAAATAATGACTGCTTCTGATTACTTTTTCTTTTACTTCCTTGAGATTTACAGGAAATAGAACAGGAAGAGTTTTACATGAAGCAATATTATTAGGAATGACAAAGAAGACTGTCTGTAACAGTAAGTTCATCAACAAAACCCAAGCTAGGTCATTTTTCACAAGTGCTGTTAATTGTTTATCAGACTTCCTATAATTTACACTCAAACCAATAACATGAACAATTCATACAACAGCAATAATAGATTTCTTCACCCAAAGTTGAATTGCACAAATTTGATTCGAGCATAACTTGAAATCACAAATAATCAATTGTTGAAAGCTATGTGACATCATCAAAATAAGGTTTTGGATCAGAGAATGGTTAAATAAAATGAAATAATGTTTTTTACATCCGACGATGAACCGAGATAAATCAAATAGCTTACTGTAAAGTGATTTCATTTTGTGAGTGATTTTTATTTGCTATTTCTGAAAGAAAGCACAAATTCAAAACCCAAGAAAATTTATTTGCTATACATCAGTACAGAATTGAGTACTCAATCAGTGTTGTGTAAAGGACCAACAAGGAATTATTATTTGCTATACATCAGTACAGAATTGAGTACTCACTCAGTGTTGTGTAAAGGACCAACAAGGAATTATTGTTTGCTATACACCAGTATAACATTGAGTACTCAATCAGTGTTGTGTAAAAGACAAACAGCAAATTCAAAACACTGAACACGTTTCACTATTCACAATGCGGAAGTTGAATCCAGTGAAATTTAAACACCTAACTCTACTGTGTACATGATAAAATCTCACTCTGGTGAGGTCAAACTTACTAGCAAATGACATGGAGTCACCCTGTGAATGTACTGAATTTGAATTCCCGCTTAGGCCACCAGCACTAAGAGGGCCCCCTACTGGCCCAGGGGGCATGGGCGGGGCAAACATGCTGTGGCCAGGATGCCCGTGGGTGTTGGCTTCTGGTGGGTTTGATGACAACAGCGATGAATGGCTTGCAAATGGTGGTGTGTGGTTCTGATGCGAGGAATGTAGAGAAAATGGTGGCTGTGATGGTCCAGCACTGGGAGAGATCTGTGGACTATATAGATGATGACTGGAATTACTGCCACTGAAAAAAACCAAAATCAATGTCATTGATCATTAGTACATTAAGATTTGTTAAGATCTTAACTTGTATAAAACTCTTTTTCTTCAATTAAATTAATATCTCTATTCTCCATGATATATACAAGAAGAATCTCCTATATTTACTGGCGAGGTGGCTCAGAGGAAGAGCATTTGCCTTGTGATCGGTAGGCACTGGTTCGATTCCGGGCTGGGCCGGACAAGACGTTAAAATTATGTAATCTTCTCGCTCCCGGATAAATGCTCAGCATTACTGGGTAGGAGGAGGACTGGTTGGTTCGGTGTAGTATTTCAGTGAGACATCACTATAAAGTAGCCATCAGTGTGCACTGTCACATGCAGACACTGTCTCGATATGGCCTAAACATGAGTTAAAGGGATGTTAAACCTTAATTAAACAAACAAATCATTTTCTATATTTAAGCCTTTTTTCAAGAAGTATTTAAAATAACATATGAACTCAATTAAAGAACATATACTGGTATTAACCCATTTAAGTCACATTTAGACTCTTCCAAAACAATGCATTGCACCATCTACTATCAAAATCCAGGGATGAATAAATAGTTAAATACCTGGCTGACCAAGGTTTTGAGTAAGGTAGACTGGGAGGGAGTTGTGGATCCCTATACTCCTCCCGCTTCTGACCAACAGATCGTATTCCTTGAGTCCGTGATAACGGAGAACTACTGGAACCCTTGTGTTGTAGATCCCTGTGGGGGTGTGTCACAGCACTGGAAGGTCTGGGTGTCGGCTTTACACCTTGGTGGTTCTTCGACGAGACAGTTGGTGGTGATGGTGGTACAGAACGCTTGGCTGGGACTGAGTTTGTCAAAGGTGGGGGTGGATGTGGTCGAGTTGAGTTGGGTATCACAGAGGTAATTGGAGTTGTCGATGCTGGACTACAGGTGGTTGCTGATGATATTGTCGTAGATGTTGTAGGGTTGGTGACAGTTGTTACGGTAACTAAAGCACTAGTGGTGGTAATTGTTGCTGTTGTTATGGCAATAGTGCTAACTGAGGTGCTACTGCTGAATGCTGTTGTTGTTGTGACAACATTGGTACAAGGTGAATTGCATTTTGGTACACTAGAAACAAGACATTCTCCTGAAAGATACAAATATAAAACAGTTAAAAAGTTTCAAAGTAAAATTTTGTCAATACTGTGATATTGAAACTTATAATAAAAGTACACAAGTTATGACCACAACAAAAGTTTATAATTGAACATGTGAATTCTTAACAAGAAACAAAGAAATTGTGTGAAGAGTATCAAGATCATGCTGACATCTCCGAGCAGATGTACATTATTCAATTTAAAATATACAAAAATATTACGAAGCCTGTTGTAGTCTTCATTTAGATTTCCTGCTCGTGATAACACAACTGTTAAATGTAAGAGCTTTCACTTGAGGCTACTTGGAAAACCTGAATGTCCCATCTTTTAAATCACTTAGCATAAGTGTTCTCCCCGCCTTTTATCTGCATGCAATGTAATGAAGTCGTCAAACCCATTTAAGCTGGCAAATGTCACACCTCGTAGGATTTAAGTGTTTTGCTTGACAATACAAACACACTTTATTGCCAGTTTTCCCTTCAAATACTTGACCTTTTGAGCTCAAAAATTTAAAATACATGCCAGAATATACTCTTGAAAAGACAGGCCAGTCATTCACTGTACACAAAAACTAATAGGAAATTTGAATTTCATTTTCCCTCCTCTACTCACCATACTACAGGAGTTGTACAAGCAGTACTATTAGACATTTTTAAATTATCTGCACTGAGATAAATAAAAATATCAATTTGAAACGTTCAAAGGACTATTTTGAGCATTTGTTTGTGCTCCATGTCTAATGGATGATAAATGTACCCAGGAGGGCAGAAATATCGGTTTAAAGTTTTAATTTGTCTTCACAAGTGTCTGCTACTATACAAAGGAAAATCCTATCAGCTGCCCTGAGTTGTGTTTCCTTTGAGAACTCTTCAACACAATGAGGTGTGTTTTATACTTGAGTATATTGAGGCGTGTTTCGTGCTGAGCATATCGAGTATCTATTTCTCGTTGAGACGCTAGTCACATCTCAAACAACATGGGAAACATAGGAGACACAAGCCCCAATAACACCTTAACCCACATAGGCAACAATCTATCTGATCTTTAATAATTATAAAATTTGCTTTAAATGAACATTTTTAAACCTATATATTTTGGTGTTATACTTACTACTTCTACTTGCAGGATTTACTGAGGTGAAAATATCAGAACTTGCATCTGTGGCCTGAAATTACAGAAAGTAAGAAAAAATAAATAGGACATCAACATATCAACATTAGCGAAATCATACAATAATACAGTCATAGTTATTGCAACATTATATGTGAAATAAAACTGAGAAACCGATGGAGCTGATGTATTTTACATTAACTTATTTACAATTACAATCTATATGTGGTGACAGTCCGAGCCCTCACAATAAGTCCATCCTTCAGTTAATATTGTTATAGTACTGTATGTCCTCAGTCCAACACTTATAGATGGTTTCCTGTCAACATATACACATAAACAAGTGGCTGTTTAGCTAATTAAATTTTTTTACTTTTCTTTAATATGAAAATATTTTTTTTAACTTGTGTGTCTCAAGGCTACTTTCTTGAATTCATGGAAATCTCCTGGAAATAGGAGAATGTGATACAAGTAGTCTTTGTATCTCTAACTGTGCCAGATTGATTTCAATTGCTATTAAATTGTGACACTTGCACAACAAGGATGCAGTTTACAGATGAGAAAAGGGGTATGAGCTCTGAACTCAGGAAAACATTAAATTTCAAGGTCTCACTGTCACATTCAATAAAATAACATTTAAGGCCTTCTAAGCTCAGCAAAAAATAAATATTATATTGCTATAGGTATTATTTAATAATATATAATCATGTTCAAGCAAATAAAACAAGAGACCCATTGGGCCTTAACTTCCATCTGGATTAAATGGGCCTGTATATACATTTTTGGCATTTGAATACTTTTGACCCTAGGGCAATGCCTTGAACAAAATTGTTTCTCCATGCCCTAAAGTTACTACAAAACAAAACATTAGCTCCAGGCCATCAAGTTTATAAGAAGATTTTTGAAATTAAGTCAAATTTTACCCATTTGGTCCTCAAAAATGGCGCCCCCTTGGGGTCGAGCCCCATCATTTGAACAAATCTGAACCCCCTTACCCTAGGGATGACTTCTTTTAAGTTTGGATAAATTTGGTCCAGTTGTTTTGGGCAAGAAGTTGACTATGTGAAAGTTAACATATTTGCTATATATATATATATAAAAAGTGTAACCTATTTTTGACCCCAGGGTCAAGCCTTGAAAATACTTGGCTCTCCATGCCCTAAAGTTACTACATACCAAAACATTAAACTCTAGTCCTTCCAGTTAATTAGATGAAGATTTTTAAAGTTTTGTCAAATTTCCCCCTTTTTGGCCCCCTAGTGGTGCCCTTGGGGGCCCAGCCCCTTCCTTTGAACAAATCTGAATCCCCTTCCCCTAGGGATACTTCCTACCAAGTTTGAATGAAATTAGTCCAGTGGTTTAGGAGAAGATGTTGAAATTGTGAAAAATTAACAATGACGGAGACGGACGACGAAAGGATTTCTATGAGAAAAATCCACCTTGGACATTTGGTAGAGATGGACTTAAAAGGTTCCCTGAGCTAATAAAAACAATTAGTTAGTATAGCTAGGTTTCATGTTAAATCAAATAACAGAATTTTTAGTCTTCTGATCTCAGAAAAAAATTAATATTGCTTGGCCTTACAGTCATATTGAATCATAACACAAGGCCCTCTAAGCTCAGAAAGTAAAGTTAATATTGCTTGGCCTCAGTCACATTCTATCATAACACAAGGCCCTCTTAGCTCAGAAAGTAAAATTAATATTGCTAAACCTCACAGTCACATACAATATGTACTTTTAATTTGTGGTAAGTATGTTTTCTAATACTATTTTCCACACTTCATCTATTCTTCAATCTCTGTATACTAGTATAAATTTCTGTATCACGATGATGGCACATAACTTCCTTCAATGAAAATTAGTTCAAAGCTTAAAAGCATAGTTTTCAATCATGCATACATCTTGTAATATCATTTATACTCGAGCGCTGATCTAGTGATATCAAACCTATCAAGATAAAGAACGCGTTTTAACAACATAATTTGCGAGCAATATTAAAATTTTACAGACGTCTTTGTGGGTGACTTGGGAGGTAAACTAGATAGCATGGTTCACTGGTATAGCAAGCTTTTTAACATTAAATTGACAATGAATGTAATATCACATTTCAGATATAAATCTTCAATTCATGGCCGACTCAAATGAGAACACATTTCAACAAGTGCTAAAAATCGGTAGATAGCAAACCAGCACTTTATATAGACGTTCTTCTGTACTTTTGAGAGTGAATGTCTGTATATTCACAGCCATTTTAATCTGTCAAATACAAATTCTCTTCAAGTTTTGTATTTTGACATATTATATAAAGTTGTAAATGGTGGGTTATACATTCACAGTCACGAGGTGTTGACTGTAAAATGAGTGTACCTCCATTAAGAGGTGATGGGGGTAAAGGTCGTGTACAGATTTACCAGTCAGTGCACATGACTGCACACAAAATAGACGTAATTATAGATTCAAATATCACAACTCATTCATTCTAACTGAGACATATAATACATCAAATGTTTCTCAGTTAAAACCTCACATAAAAATTCCTCTAACTTCCACACACTGTATACTACGTAGGTCAGATAGAATAGTTATCTGTACAACCAACTCTTAGACCCCCCCCCTCCCCCATCATTGTCAACATGATTGTTGAATGCTTAATTGTAGAATTTATATTTTTTTTTTTGTAACCTATGATTTTCAAAACTTCTTGCATCTATATGAAGTTCCCCCCATAAATTTCTAAAAGGCGTTTACGGTAAACCAAGTGCCTAGAATCCACAATATTTTCCAATTTGAACTATTGATTTGTCTATTTTCACTTCAATAACATAAACTGTTTATTCAAACTTTCACTGACAGTAAATAGGAATCAAATTATACAAAGATTTAAAATAAGCAGTTGTGGGTGTGACCAAAGTTAATCATAGCGTCTACTTATAGAAAATAAATAGAAACACTTAAACACAAAGTTTAATGTCATTGTGTTGACAGGAGAGTTAAATTTGTATGTCTCATTATCTTAATTCGGATGTCTCGTTATCTTAATGCACAATTTATAACTTTTGTTAACATTAACAGAATCTTATCTTTAACTTACAAGCATGAAGATGCATTTTTTAGAATATGCAAAAATGCAATTTTTTTTTTTAAAAAAATTGAATTGCTTTCAATAAATCCAAATGATGTCACTATGAAAGCAATTAAATTCTTATACTTTTTGGCCTTTTGGGTGTGACCATTTTAAGAAAATATCAGGTGTATTCTAAAGGAAATGTCAAGTCATTCTAACTCTCAATGAATATATTATTATCTAACACACTTATGGTGGGTTATGCAAGAACTCTTTAAATAATTATACACTTATTGTTTATATATGTCCTAAGCCTGTTTAACTATGCAAAACTACACAGAATTAAGCAAAATTATACTTAAATAAGACAAATTACACGTCTTATTTCTAAAAACAATTTGCATAAATTCTTTCAAACTGTCACTCTGTCGCGACCATTTACCAAGAAAAAAACAATTAAGGTACCTACCATTTGTCGCAACAAATTTGAATACATGAATTTATGGCCAGTATGCATGCATGTCCATCCATGCTGGTGCCTTCGACCAAATGCAGAAATGCTTTGATAATCTGGATAATCTTTAGGATATAACCTATTTCCGGACATTTTTTGAATCTTTGAAACAAACGCATGCAAGAATTTGGCTAGCCACTACAGCAGTATGTGAGCAAACTGTTACATATCACTTTCATTTTTTTCACATAATGGTTCGTATCTTGTCACTGCAAATCATTCATTTTGATTTAAAATTTAGCATACGAATCATATATCTCCATAATGTATATCTCCATATTATATCCACATTTAATATATAATTCCTGGAAAAGCAATACGAATTCCAGAAAATACTTGTAAAAACATGCATTAGTTTGACACAGACTTCTAACATGTAATAATAGCCCTTCAATATAGTCAGAAATCATTGAAATGTCACGTCTACGTGAACTCTATTTAGCCTGACGTTTGCTGTTCGACTTGTAAAATTGACATAGCCCAAGAGTCGCATAGATGTACTAACTGTAGTTTGATCAAATGACAATTGCACAGATGCTTCTAACTGCATGTCATGCTTGAAGGAGCAAGAAGCAGGGTTTGCAAGAAAAAGATAAAAATTTATGACAGTTATAAAGACTAATGACAAAGTGTGTATAATATAAAGAGACAGATCTAGAATGTGACTTACTGGTACGCAGATATATAGGTAAACATCGCACACTACAGATACATCATCATCATCACTCGTAAGATATATACCTCAAGGGTGATATCACCATCACAGGAACTCGTTAGAATTCAATCAAATAATGAATAAACACAAAAACTTGCCTTTCTCCTCGTACAAATAAACATAACTTGTCGAATTGATCATATTCAAACTGTCAGAAAAATCATGAATATATGATCAGCATTTCACTGACTTCAAAGCAGTTAACGCTTCCAAGATTAGAATAGTTATACTCTTCCTAACGCCATTTTATGTCACTGATAAGTAAAGAAATTTACTTAAGTAGATGAAATTCTGCATTCAAAAATTTGATTAGAAATGTACATTTTAAATATGTACCTCCATTCAATGTAACTGCCTGGAAAAAAGACAGCCTGCATTGATGTGCCTTCAAACAATATTGAAGTTCACAATTGGTTAAACTTCAAATATGGCTTGTTAATTCCTTGGTATGTAATGCAATATATGCACCCTCAAACAATATTGAAGTTCTTTAAATACAGCTTGTTCTGTGGTATGATTGCATACGTGTTTTAATTCACATTTGGTGAAACTTTAAATATGGTGTGTTCCGTAAGTAGTATGAATGCACGCATGTGCGAGGCACGGATAAAATGAAATTGTAACAATCCAACTGTTCTTGCACTTCCTGATAAACTCCATACACACATAATTGGAGTGTCCATTCACGAATACTTAAAAACACAGGAAACAGTGGAAGTGAGATAAATCATTCACAATTGAGATTTCCCCGTTCTCGATAGGACATACGGAAGTGTAATGATGGCAGCTTCATTAATTTATTCCGGGAAAAATCCACACAACAGAACTCACATCTTGTTTTTCAAACAAGCAAGTTTCCACGTGGACATCCCTTAATTAGCTTCCATTAGATATTTTCAAAGGTATAAAGCTTGTTACAGATTTCTTTAGTTCCACGTGGCATAAAAGCTTTCCATCGAAAGAATGGCGAATGTTGGACTGATTGTTTATTGTTGGGTTAAGAAGACGGTATGAAAGATCTTGTCTGAGATTACACAGAGAACCATACATAATGTTATAGACCCCTTTCATGTGTGAAGTAATACAATGCATCATCAGCAACAAGCATATAAGTGACTCAGATTACTGCACGCTAAACTACTTCACATACTGCAATATCTACTCATTGTTTTTCCACGTGACATAACACATGTAAAGGAAGAATGCTTCAAGATGGGGAGAATCATCTGTGATGCATGTTCAACTTTAGACTCTTTTTATTCCTCAATTACCCAGAGTGTTTCTCAAGATGTGTACCTTAGCCTTTTCTGTCAACACCCTTGCAGAAGTACAGGAATAAACAGTACCTAAGTGCCATCCTGTTGAGTATAATGTTGCCGTTCTTGTGTTGATTTAACTCAAGCACCAGAAATGTGTGTTTGTATATATCGCAGATTACTGTTACATAAGGACTTGTGTTTTCATATGATTGTGTTTATACGAGTGGCCCGTACCTGACTCAAGTATCCACTTATTGTGTTCTTAGAGGGGGTACTAACCAATGAATGCCCCCAAAATCAGCATCAAACAATCACAGGCATGATCTCGTTTATCATCTACACCTCATACCATTGTGGAACACATGAACTTATGTTGCAGTATTATACAGGGGGAGACACTCTCACAACATAGGAAAACTTACCTAACAAAACATGAAACGATCACTTCTTTGTTCAGTTGCAAACTACTTCAATATGCACAAAAATTCAAAGCTATGAGTATTAAAAAGAACTTCCTCATGTGCTATACTTATATATATAGTGTATATGTTGATTCTGTGATTTCCACATTTAGCATTTGTGCAATAAAAAGACTATCTGCCACAAGATAATAAAGGAATGGCTAATTCCTTCAGTGTATATCTTCAATCTCCACAGATTCATTGTTACTATATTATGAGTGCCGTACATCTGTAACATAGCCACTAAGATACGGTAAAGTAAAACATGAACGATAATGGAGAAACAGACACATCAAAAATAACAATTTTATCATTTATTTTTTAGTCTAGTTTAATACAAATTTAAAACATGACAAATTTTTAGTATCATCAAGAATTTTTGTAGAATGTGGCAGGTTTGTTTTTTGCTCCAAAGCTTTGCTGATGCAAGAGTGATGTTTTATAGATATACAGCTTAGATGCACATATTACTAGCGGTAAATTCCAAAGATTTCTGCCCTCTATCTCCACAGCGATCATGTAATTTAAATGGCAGCTCTGACAGCTTATTTTTACAGCAGAAAAAAAGACATGCAAAAATGCCAACTTTCACAGCAGGTACCAAGTAACACCGCAAAAGGAGCAACCAGACTGACTTTAAAGCAATTTAGACAGATACAAAAACTATCTCAATTTAATGTAATATAATTTAGAGCTTTGTTCACCTTAATGCCAATGAAATTAGGATCCACAAATTTGAAGCATAAGATTAATTGAGCCACAAATCCTGACGGCTACATATTTTACAGCCAATTTTGAAACATTAATTAATCAATGTACTGTTAAACTGTATCAAATTTAATTCACTCAAACATAAACAAAAATAATTGATATCCAAAGATGATAATAAACAATTTTCAAAAGAAACAGAGAAATTTCTGTGGATCACGCATCAATGACTAGACAATATAATTTCTGCACGAGATATATAGAATCTATCACCCCTGGTATTGTGAGATAGAGAAATCTCGGTCCGAGGGTAAGATATCTCAATCTCACACAACCAGGGGTGTTTGATTCTTTTTCTTACACCTTCGACATTGATATCACGGCTATAAC
>JAUMGZ010181254.1:3653-13991 GCA_032359645.1 Pododesmus macrochisma | reverse complement strand
TGATGTCCAATGTATGTGCCAAATTTGATTCTTTTATCACAATGTGCACAATACTTCCACCTATCTGCTGGACTATTATAATACACTAAACAAATATAATACATGGTGGCATAAAATACAAATCAATATAGTGCATGCCTTCTGTCTATCTGACAGTGTTGGACAGTATTGCAAATTCTTGTGTTTTTCACTTCGTCTAAATCTATTGAACAACATGATAGTATATCGAGATTGATGGTAGGCTGTGCATCGATCAACTGGATTTCATATAACATGAGGTTCCTCGGTGGGGCATAGACAGAGCAGCAGGAAGTGGTCAGCGTCCTCACATGGACCGGACCACCACATAAGCACGAGGGGTCTGTATGTAAATTTGTTCGATAGAGGTCATAGTTAAGTGTGCTTGCTCTGTTGCGAAGTCGGCAATGAAGAATATTGAGGTGACGTTTTTCATGTGTTCTGAAATATGTGGGAATGGTTGTGGGTTTGTGTATTGACGATTTGAAAGATTTTAGTGTTTCAATGTTCCTTGTGTCCCGTCCTGCACTCTTTCGAGTCGGTCTTCGTTTATCTTACCACAGTTGTCCCAAACCTCTGAAGCATATTCCAGGAGTGGTCTGATGAATGTATAATACAGTTTTTCTAAGTTTCGTCTTGAAAGAATATATTTAAGTTTACGTAATAAGCTAATTGTTTGGATACGGAAGTTGTTATGCTCTCTATATGGTCATTCCATTTACAGTCACTAAGTGTCAGTCCGATATGTTTATGTCTGTCTGTCATATGTATAGTTGTCCTATTGAATTCGAAATGAGGTATAGAAGCGATGGTATGGTTGGAAATAATCTTTAATTCTGTTTTGTTTTTGAGCCATTTTTCAGACCACTCCTGTAGTTTTTTGAAGTCACCGTTTATTGTTGTCTGTATGTCATGTATGTCAGGATAGGGATGTGTCATCGGCAAAAAGTATTGTCATGGATATAAGGGTTTCTGCTATGTCATTTATATATATTACGGAGAGGAGGGGTCCAAGACCGACCCCTGATGAACCCAAGCCTAGGTATAACCAGGATTAGAACAACTGTTACGAAGAACAACGGATTGTTTTCGAATATGAAGATAACTGGAAAACGAGGATAATAGGGTTCCGGATATGCCATATTTACGGAGTTTTAGAGTTCATGCCAGACACGGTCGAACGCCTTTGAAAAATCACAACAGAAAAGAGCAATATTATCTTTCTTTTCTAGTGCTTATAGAATAGTATGATAGAGTTCAATAAGTTGAAATGTGGTAGAGTGGCTAGGAAGGAAGTCAGATACAGGTAATTCAGATATGTTTTCCTTTTCATAAAAAGAGTACAACGAACTTAAAAGTAAAACGGAAGTGAAATACACTATCTATCATTATTTTAATGATGCATTTGCTTGTTTCTGCAAACAAAAGGTTTTTATAAATATATGGCTATTCGGAGTTTAACTTCTGTTGTTTTTTAAAAAAAAAATGATAAGATTTTCAGCTCGGTATCATAAAAGCGGAGAAGCTTTTGTTCAACAACAACAACGACGACGAGGATGACAACAACAACATTTTAGAGATGCTCCCTGTTCGTTGGTTATGTTCCATCATCTATTCAATCAGTTTGGTTGTTTCATATATCGCTACTGACCTATAATCCGTTCTGTTTAGCTTGGTTATTTCCGTTTCGTTTTCAAAAAATAATTCTGTTGAGTGTTTCCAGCCATTCCACGAAGTATCAAATTGTGAGGCTTACAATTCTTAAACCCTTTTTCAATTACATCTTCTCATTTTGTCTTTTCTATCTATTTTCAATGAATTACTTAGTAACCTAATATTCCTTTTATCTAATGACTTGGATATTGCCCAGGGTCAAAAAATACATATATATATCTTTATTTCCTCCATAATGAAGATTTGTTCACATAATATAAACATAATGGTATGTACCTATATGCATTTAAAGAATGTATTTACAGACTTACAAAATTTATCGCAAACTGTTGTATACAGAGATATACAAAAAATGATTTGCATATTGGCAGACAGCAATGCAGAACGAATGGATATCACTATGTTATGGATGTAATGAGACAACTTCTATTTGAAGTATACAAACAGGATATGTTATCCCGAAGAGTGAAAGTGCCCGATATGTTTATCTATACATGTTATCCTAACTAATGCATTTAGAAACAACACGAGAAATTAATATCTCTCTCTCTCTCTCTCTCTCTCTCTCACGCACGCACGCGTGCGATCGTCTGTCCGCGTGAACACCCACAATTACACGTTCACAGTCCATGATTCATAAGTTTATAAAAAAAACACCATACCATTACCTCTCATTTTTTTCTGTAACAGTACATTGTAGAATAATATGAATTGCTGAGTCGAAATAAAATCTACCACACTTGTGACATAACTTGGCTTCATTGTAACAGCAAGTTTCATAATATATGAAACATCGTTCTTTAAATGTGGATGTATTATACATAATGTCCATAAATGATGAGGTTTTAAAGAATTATGAAATAGTAAAAATCTGTTAAAATCACTATCGGCTGACATTCTTTGTAACCATGATGTTTCTTCGTGTTGTGGGGTACAACAATTCCTTTACTAAGACCAGGAACTTTCAATACTGAATTTAAGTATTGAAAGTTCCTGCTAAGACACATATCTAGATTAGGTCTGTGCTACGGAAAATCCTCAGGACAATGTACAAGAGAATATTTCTTAAAAATGTTGATAACATCACAAATGAATCCACGCGTGTTACTATTAGTACCCGTAAGAGATAGATAATATTGATTTAGTCGGCATATCTACCGAAGAAAAATAACTTTCTCCTCTCTATAAAGCCCATCCTACCAGACCTACTGACATATCTGAGCGTGTTAGCTTTGGAAATCCTTGAAGAGAATTAACAATAAAATGTACACGTTCCAGTATTGCTGTTTCAGTTGTGGTATTGTTTAAAGTCCAAAGTTCACTTCCATAAAAGGCAGATGCATAAACAGTTTGTAAGATTATTCTACAGCTTGTTAATGGGTTGAGTGCACATGGATGTACCCCAGATCGTACATGTGACATTACTCCCATTTTCAATGTCATCAGAAAACGGCATGAATTCATTTTTTTGATAAAACTATTGTTTGTTTGTCAATAACTTTTGTTCTGTCGATTCTTTTTCTCCGTGCAGCTCTCATTAATGTCCAGTGAGCCTCTTGTTTTTATGGCTTCATTTCCCGTCTTAATTTTTCATTTATAACAGGAAACCAAATAAAACTTGGCCTACCAAAAACACGTGATGTGGAATGTCAAACATTTCATATCTCCCGGGCATTGCAATAACCAACCAATCATTATTTAGGAATCGATCATGTGCTGGATGTATGTCACGTGATTTGTAAAGCCATGCAAGATGGAGGTCGGGGGCGAAAGGCCCACCGCACACATTTCCTGTTTGTTTCCCGAGGTTCTGGCAATTATATTCAGCTATCTTGACGTTAAAGACAAAGGAAGAGTTGCCCAGGTATGCACGACATGGCGAGAAGCTAGTTATAACCGTCAAGTTTGGCGGGGTGTTGACGCAAAACTCCATCTCCGAAGAGCTAACCCGTCTTTGTTCCCCAGTCTTGTAAAACGTGGAATCCGACGAGTTCAAATACTGAGTTTACGTCGAAGTTTACGAGATGTAATTATTGGTGTTCCAAACTTAGAGACTTTAAATCTCAGTGGTTGTTATAATGTAACAGATATAAGCCTTGGACATGCTTTTTCACAAGACTTACCCTGTGTGACAGTGTTAAACCTTAGTCTGTGTAAACAGGTGACGGACAGCAGCTTGGGCAGAATAGCTCAAAGTCTGAAAAACTTAGAAGTTCTCGAGTTGGGAGGATGCAGCGCTATTACAAACACCGGTCTTCTCTTAATAGCTTGGGGTTTAAGAAAATTAAAAAGTTTAAATTTGAGAAGTTGTAGACATATATCTGATGTTGGGATATGCCATCTTGCGGGATTAAGCCCCCAAGCTGCAGAGGGCACACTCGAACTAGAACATCTGGGTTTACAAGACTGCCAAAAGCTTACAGATCAAGCATTAAAGCATGCGAGTATTGGTTTATTGAATCTCAAGACAATGAATCTCAGCTTTTGTGCGAGCATAACAGACTCTGGATTGAAGTTTCTTTCTAAAATGCCTACTCTTCAAGAACTCAATTTGAGGAGTTGTGACAATATAAGTGATAATGGTCTTGGATACATATCCGAAGGGGCTGCAAGGATCATCTCTCTCGATGTTAGTTTTTGTGACAAGATTGGTGATCAGGGTTTATATTTTGTTGCTCAAGGGTTGTTTTGTCTTCGCAAACTGTGTCTTAGTGCTTGCAACTTAAGCGACGATGGAATCGAACGACTGGTAAATTGTCTACATGATTTAACTACTTTGCATATTGGACAATGTGTGCGAATTACTGATAAAAGCTTAGTACACATAGCAGACAATCTAAAGAATCTCAAGTCGATAGATCTGTATGGTTGCACTCGCATCACGACAGTAGGTCTGGAAAGAATTATGCAGCTGAGAACATTGACAACTTTAAATCTTGGACTCTGGCATAAAAGAGATGATCAGATGATGAATATTAGAAAATAACACTTTACTTGTGTATCATCTATCAACAGTTTATTTAAAATCAAGACTTTAACAAATTACAGTTATAATGTTACTTTACATGTACAATCTTGTCAACATGATATGACTTTATTAGAAGTGATCAGATATAAGGCCAAAAGAAAAAAAAAAATTGTGTTTCCGCTAACCCTACCGACCCTAATTTTTAGTGCCTACCCTTAAAGTTTTTATGCCATTTTCAGACAATGCAAGCACTGTTAAAGTCAGAATTTCTGTCTTTATATGACCTATATAAGAAAAAACTAGTAAAATAAAAGATTTGCCTACTTACCTACCCTAAATGGTTTTGAACCCGTTAGAGGAAACACAGTATTTATTTTTTTTTGCCTTAACAAACCCATATACTTGGGCATAGATGTCTGTTGCGTCTTGAACATATGCCATTTTCTGACATTTTACATTTACAATATCAGAACAGCATACGTTCAGTGGCTAATCCATATTCAGTACTGGTGTACATATGGTTTAAGCGTTCATATAATACATAATAACTTAGTAAGGCCATATAAGAATACGTTTAAAGCTGTTTGGCAGACGAATGTTTATGGTTCTATATAAGGTATCAATATGATATGTACAATACCCAACTAGCTCTTGTCTAAATTCTACATACATATCATGTATCACAGTATGTAATAGTTAGTACCTCCAGATATAAGGCTCATAATAATATAAGCTACATTGTATGTTAATATGCATAAAATTAAAAGCGAAGAAAATACATATTGAGTTTCAAAATGAGGGGCAAGTTGCCCTTTACAATAAGTTAATATATTTGGAGCTCTAAATTTATAAAACATGTTGTTCATATATGATGTATGCTGATTGCATATACATATATACATTCTATATTTATATATATATATATGTTCATCATCATCATACAGTATACAGTGGGTGACCTCTGTCCTTCATAGCTCGAGTTAAACATGCATATTACATGTTATTTTACATAAATTGGCAAAGATGAAGATTACGTTTACAAAAATATTTTTTCCAAAAGTTTGCTAGCGTTAAGTTGTGAGAGATTCTTCAGTGTAATTTATATCTGATATCTAAATATTATAGAGGTTGATTTTTTGGATGCTTTATATAATTGATTATATTACTAAACACAATTTATATTATTTAACCTAGATGTAAATTGAAATTAAAGAAAGTAACATAAAAAAATTAATTGACTGCTATCAATCAATCTTAATGTTCACTGCAATTCCTGTGGGTAACAGAGTATACGTAAATATTTTCTTTAAAATTTATGAACAAAGGAATGTTCCATGGTGCTCAACAGTAGATTTATAGAGTTGTATATACAGTTGTTTAATATCATTCTTGTGTACATGTTTACATAAAAATCCATTGTAAGTGCATTCATTTTGTTTAATTTTCCATGTACTATATATTATATAGAACAACGTTAACAAATTTGTCATTGATGTAGATAACAGGCTGTACATCCTGTAAATATGCATTTGGAAATATGTACAGTTAAACCCAAATATATATTTGAATTATAACTATGTATATATTTTTAAGTAAATGCTTGAAAAAATTATTGAAACATTCTATACATTTGTGTCAGAGTGGTATACATGATATACACTATAATATATATAGCTCTGTATTAACAGGAGTGTTCATATTGTCTAAAAATGCACACAAGTTATCTCCCTTGAATAACTTTTGAGCTTGCCAGTCTTACTGTAGTGTAGCACTTTAATTAGATATTCACACACACACACACACACACACACACACAAACACACACACACACACACACACTCACACACACATTGTATAAATGAATCAATTGTATCATTAATTTAGAAGTATTGTAGTATATATATATTATCAATTGATAATATTAGTACATGTTTGAAAAGTACAATTTAATCATTTTAAATTAAAATATGGAAAATTTTCATTAACCACAAACAAGTCAAAAAAATTAGTGGTTTTACCAAAAAATAATTATCCTGAAGTAAACTGGTTTGATAGTAAAATTATCAACTGTTTCATTGTTCAGTGTGCTTACAGAAATTACATGTACAATTAACATTAGAGGAATATATATATATTATGAATTATAAAAGGCATTCAAATTATAACCTTTTGTACATAAGAAACCAAATACATGTATACATATGTATGAGAATGTCTGCAAGCTTATAATAAGGCCAAGCAAAAATGAGATGCTCTAAGCTTTAGCATGTTTATTGTCTTGCTAATTATGTACATGTACCAAACAGTGTACAAGTACATGTAATTATATTGGAAATGTATAAATATACAAAATTATTCTGATTAGAATTATATCATGATTTGTTCCCACTTTCTGATTTGTTGTACTTATATTCAAAGCTGACAAATCAACAGTTACACTGGAGCAGATCAAGATATGATTTTTGATCTTTAATTAGATTGATACAAAATATACAATGTACAAATGTATATAAGCAATTAAGCATACTATATATTTGAAAAGAGTTTTAAAGTCTGTTAATTATAGTGGATCAAAATTTTACAGTTGTTTTAACTTGGAAATGGATATACATGTATAATTTGTATACTGTTTAAAATTGCTGAAAAAACATGCATTTGTCTTTGATTTCAGACAGTACATATATATATACAATATCTGTATGGACTAACTTTTTAGAATTTTAAAACTTTTTAAAAAGTTTTGAACTAAACAACTTCTTTTTTAGTTTTTAACATTTTAATATTCATACTAGGCACATGTTTGTCTAGTGTCAGACAGGTAATAAGACAGTGTTGGTCTTTCAGATCTTATAATATTAAACTATGGCAATGTTGATGCTTTATAATGACTTTAATTTTGAACTCAGATGTTGGAGAAAAATGATTCTTTGATATAGATTGTCTCTTTAATGAGGACAACAATCTTGTCCTACATAGATTGCTTTGTATATTAAACTGTGGGTTATATTTAATTTACAAATTTTATAAATTACACAAACATGCATCTTAAAATAGATAGTTGTAAACGTGTAATGATGCACCTATTTTGTATTGCCACCATGACAGATTGGTTTATTTGAATGTTTTAAGGATATTAATTAGTTTAAGTATTTTTTGTTAATTTTTTGTGCTGCATTATATGTTGTTTATGTATGATATGTTTATGATTTACAGAAGTGTAGAAACACTGAAACATGTTGGTCTTGTGTTTCATATTTAACTTATATTTACAATCATGAGCTGCTTATAAAGTGACCTTCAAAAAGAACAAATTCTTATGTATTATGGACACAAACATCTAGCAATTATTCATAATAATTTCATAGTACCTTAAAATAATCGTGGATTCAATTTTTATTATTGTTTGTTTGTGACTTTCCATCAAAAAGTTCAATTTTTTGACAAAGATTTAAAAGCAAAAAAAAAATAGGGCAAAACAAAATTAGTCCAAGAAATAACTTTAAAACCAGTTATATTTTACACTTTTGTAGCTGAATTGACACATCACAAAATGAAGCGTCACTCTAGTGTTGATTATAAGTGTGTATTAAGAGACCACTGACGCACTGTTAGAATAATCAGTGGTTTAATTTGTTTTAAATTTTCTGTTGAATATTTCATAGTTTTGGTGCATTAAGAATGTAAGGTTGACGGTAAGTCAATATATGCCATAATTATATTTGTACTGTAGCAATAGTATTGACAAATATTTTTATTTATGTATTTACTTGTTAACTGAAAACTAATGAAATAAATAAATAATTAAAATGCTATGAAGTGATTTTCAAGTTTATCTTTAACATTTGATCCTTTGAATGGGTAAGTGGATTGGAAAGTCAAAACGTAATGACTAAAAGAAATTTTGTGTTATTGAGGTTTAACATCCCTTTCAATTCATGAATAGGTCATATTGAGACAATGTCGGCTAATATGACAGTGCACACTGATGGCCCCTTTTTTAGTGTTGTCTTGCTGAAATACCACATCGCAGGCACATTGACATGATTCTAAATTTGGTCTCATTATCCCGACTCCAAGCCCACCATTCCTTGTCCTTCCCAGAAATAGTGAGTGCTAATAAGTAGCAGGGAGCAAGAAGATTACCTAACTTTAATGTCTCCTGTAACATAGTCGGTATTGAATCTGTGCTTCCCTCACAAAGCAACTGATCTTGCCACTGAGTTACTGTTACGTGGTGGTAACAAAAAGAAAGAGTAACACACAACTATTATTGACTTTGGATATCTATATTGAGGCAAACATCTTTCCAATGAGCTTGAAAACTAGAGAATGTTTGTAAAATATGCATAACCCAAAAAGAATTGTAGGTTGCTGCTATATTATTAACCATATAGGTTTAATATTTGTATAAAAATGAATATAAACATTAAATTAGCCTGAAGTTAGTAAAGTAGAAATAGTTAGTCACAGTGACCTACATTTAATATTAGTTCATAGTTTTTCTTAAACTGAAATCACTTATGAAGTTTCATGTCAAAAGGACTTGCAGAACACAAAGTATATAACAATCAATGAAGTGAAACACTTCATCAAAAATGTCACTGTGGCCTTATTTTTACACCCCTTTACAGTTTGCCTTTTCCATCTGTTAAGTCAGTTACACTTTGGTGAGACTTTTTTATCATCTCTATTTACATGGAAGGGTAAGTCCCACAGACTTGAAACTTATGTGTGGTTACTCCTTGAAGAGATCTTCACACAGAATCAAGTAGGTGCTGTAACCTAGATTTTCCACTTCATTGATTTCTTTTACTTTCTTGGTTTGACTGTTTACAAGGAAGAATAAATCTTACTGACTCGAAAGTTGGTGTGTGGTTTCTCCTTAAAAGTTCTATACACAAAATTTAAATGTCACAGTAACTTTTTTGTGACCTAGATTTTCCAGTTCAATGATTTCATTTGGATCCTTGTTTAGATTTTTGTTCGATTCTGTGTAAAAGGAGCTAACATTCCTCCAGACAGTGTTGTTAATACTACTTAATTTGATACTGCCTTTGTGTTGTTGAAATGTCACAAAATGAAAGTCTGTTTACTCGTTTATATATATCAGGATTTATAAACGGCAGTGGGTTTTTTTTTATCGCTTGATCAAAGACACAAAATAAGTAAGAAAAGCGTTGAAAATCGGAGTTTTTGAACTTCAAAGGAAAATGGAAGCAAAACGCTCTTTCACAGAATTATGAACTTTATATCATCTTAAAATGTATTTATTCCTCTTTCTTATCTTCAGCGGCGTTTTTTTTTATACACCTATTGTGAAAAGAAAAATTTAGTTATTTGGAAGGAACCCGGCGGCACTTTTCGAAGTCACAAATTAATATGAGATATTTTACATAAAACTTTGTTTAATATTATATAAAGTTTATGAGATATCTTGTATACTATAAGAAATATCTTATAAACTATATAAGAATTTTATAAAGTTTGTAAGCACTTAGGTCAGTTGGCTTGCCTTGGCGATAATACATAGTGCGCGAGCTACTTAAATTAAGAAGCAAAGTTTGTTTGAATTTGTTAAAGGTAAGAGTGTTAGTGTTTAGTTTGTCACCATTCTCTATCGAGACTTTGTTAAAGGTTAGAGTGTTAGTGTTTAGTTTGTCACCATTCTCTATCGAGAC
>JAUMGZ010181243.1:0-13992 GCA_032359645.1 Pododesmus macrochisma | reverse complement strand
GGAACCGATACATTAGATTTTGAGAGTAATAATCTAATGGAACCGATACATTAGAGTTTGAGAGTATTTATCTCTGGTAACCGATACATTATATTCTGAGTCGCAGTCAGAGGGAACCGATACATTAGATTTTGAGAGTAATAATCTAATGGAACCGATACATTAGAGTTTGAGAGTATTTATCTCTGGGAACCGATACATTAGAGTTTGAGTCGCAGTCAGAGGGAACCGATACATATGATATAAGTGTATGTAACTGCGTTTACTAGATTTAAGTGGAAGGTTATATAATCCGTAGAATTGGGACTCGGGATTCAAGTACCATGTTCAGGCACGAAGACAAACAACATCAATGTTTGATTGTTAAATATCTTCAACAGTTATTGTAAAACATTTCCCCCTAACATTGTAGATCTATATTTTGCAATATAACATTTTCTTAAAGAATAAAAGCCTATAATTGCGGCTTTTTCTTGCAAATAGAGCCGTTCAGCCATTGACAAATGTTTATGAGCCGATTGTGACCTTCGTTGTCCAGCTAAAACATACACGTTGTCCAAAATGGCAGAGTTGACCGGTTCAATGGCTGTCGTGTTTCCTCAGATCAATAAGAAGTCTTTAGTGCGCGTGTAATGGACCACCACGATAGAGAACACAAGCCGCGGTATTGCTTCCAAATAGCACAAATCGATGCCGAGCTTAGTAAGGGAATCTTTAAACGATCGGAATTAAATTTCTTCTTATCCAATATCAAGTGTTTATCTTAAAATCTTGAAAAATAGATTTTTACGTTTTCTGCACAATACGTTTTTTTTATGTATTTTTAAGTGCACGGTGACATAATGAAATAGACTTAGTGAATACAAGCAGCGATAGGTAGGGAAGACTTTCCGATCTTATTTAACCCCATGCATGAGAGACAAACAAGAAAGAGAAAGAACTAGGCAAGAAGACAGGAGTAAAGGATAGAAAGGGAAAATAATGACTGAGAAACAGGAGGGAGAGAGAGAGAGAGAGAGAGAGAGAGAGAGAGAGAAAGAAAGAGAGTGGGGAGAGGGAGGGCGAGAGAGAGAGAGACAGATAGAGAGAGAGAGAGAGAGAGAGAGAGAGAGAGAGAGAGAGAGAGAGAGAGAGAGAGATGTGAGAATAGTAAATGCAACATGCATATATATTTAACATGATGCAGTTGCACCTGTTCATTTGTAAGTCGTCCCGTGTACACTAACAGCTTACAATCAAATAATAACGGCTGTAATTGAATTCCAATATACATATACATACAATAAAACGGAAATTATTGAATACAAATATTTTCAAATATTCAATCATTGTGCGTGAACAAGGCTCTACAGCATTGACGTTCGGTACACATCTAGAGAGTAGCGCTGGCTGATGCATGGATAGCTTAGACGTTCGATTTTTAGACACCCATGTTGAGGTTTGGGACTGTGGAGAGACTGTGTGTATGTACGTGGCTCTGGTAGCGCCGCTTTACACCTCGTCAGATCGCTACAAGTCAAACAAACTAGTGCTCATCGTCTGTGTAGTAATTCCAAATGTTAGTGTACACCTGAGAAGATAACTCTGTGTTATAGTCATGTCCAAATTCCGAAATACTAGTAAGTGTACGACAAGTTCTTAAGTTCTGGAGCTTTTAAACTAAACATGGATTTACCGGAGTTTGAATGCCGAGTTTTAAATTTAGCGGGGATTTATCGCAGTGTATCATTTGGATATTCCGTTTTCGTCGGCTAAACCGGTTCCATGGATTTTGGGGAAAATATTATCTGTGTTTGTAGCTAAATATCATCTATGCCCACGTTCATTTTTTCAGTGGGACAAGCCATTAAGAAACTAAAGATCAAGAAAGCTGGGAAAAGCGCAGGATCGCGTATCCAACGGTCGCTTAGTCTGCGATCACGGAAAAGACTTCACTCTTCCGAGTCTGGAGGGGGTAAGTCCTTGAACTTTGTTTTTTAATTTTATTTTTAAAACTTTTGAAATCAAAATTTTCTTTTATATTGTTAAATCATATGTAAAATGGAAATGAAGACTTAAGAAATATAGCGGCTTTGATGGCGACATGTGATCAACTATTTTAAGTGATAATTTCCAACATTTGATTATTAGTAATTAACCCTGAAATGATATGGCCTAATGAACGTTTACTTAACGAAATATATAATAAGGCCCAAGACTAAGATTGTAATTTAGTCTCCACAAAACCAAGGTTTCCTATAACACCTAACAAATTCTTTCTCTGTTATTCGAGACATTTTTCTACAGCGATCTATAGGTATGCGGATGGCGAATTGGCCCAGATTTAAAACTTATCGATTGATTTGTGGATACGGACGACGGATCTACATAACAAACATCGATTTTCAATTTTTGGCAACATTTGTTCTCGCGTTTGTCTTTAAACTTGTATTTCTATTTACACAATTGTTATTTACGCTATGACATGTATCTAATGTCTCTACAAGTAACGGCTTAGGGTGAACGGCTTGTATAGAACGTTGCACTGCAGATCCATGTTGACGACTGCCTTTCGCTGTGTGAGCAAATTAGCACAATTATTATTAATATAATTTTTTTGAATCACCCAGGAGGATATGAGTCTAATTGTTGCGTATTGGACGGTTTTGATCATTAGTGTATGACATCGTGGTGTTTATTAAGAATTTAAGCAGTGATTACATGACATTTGGAGCACGCGCAGTCTTCTTCCAAGCAGACGACACACTGTATCGTGGCTTGGAAGCAGACGATACAATGTAGTGCGATGCAGGTGACGGAGAACGTGACATTGGTGCCGCGATCATTCCAAAGTAAGCCAAGCTTTGTCTGTGAAATTGCTAAGACATACAATCCCCTCTGGCTTAGGAACAATACACGGTGCGGTTTTATACACTTTACCCGTCGTAGTGGATTGATGTCTTGTCAGCGAGGTGCTCTCGTAACTGCTCGTTTGGCACGGCGGTATTTCCCGATTCATATATTTGCGGGGTAGCAATGTTTTATTTAGCTTTTTAATTCTGTATAGTATAGACCCTGATTCTACTACGTTATTCATGATTTTAAGAAATGATAATTCTGTTTGAATAGAAGAATTTACTCTGTACACATCTATGTTGAATCAGCAACTTTGTGAAAAAGAATTATGATTTTGACATTCGTTGAATCATCGTTGAATGACCGTCCTAAGTCGATCCGTCGATCCGTATAGTTGTGGCTGGCCTCGAATATTTTGTGCGACTGTTTTATATAGGTTTTGTTCATTTGATCTTGTTTGCGTTTTCCTTGGTCGTCGGTCCCTCTGATTCAGATATTATTCTTCCTAAATTCATCAAACCACACGCACCAAACCCTTAGAAGATAAATATGTGTTGCAACACGAAAGTCATGATATTGTCAATAGCAGTGAGGATATATAACATGAATATATAGCTGAGTAAATAATATCAAATTTCAATAATTTGTTTAGTAAATATTGCAATATTAGCGCTGTTTAAGTGTAAACTCAACATTGTACTCTAGCCAGCACACAAGACAATGATTCCACCTTAATGGTATTTCTATGTTGACAACATGCATGTACACGTTCAACTGTACAACATTTACATGTACAACTATATACATGTATCATGTCATCGAAGTTAACTACATGTAGTATCTAAACATATCACACGTTTATTTTTTGTATTGTTTAATATTTTAATCTTTTTCTAAATCAGTTCTCTTACTGTAGACTTATTTTGTCAAATTAAAACTTATTGTAAAGTTGTACGTCGAAGTTTGTTTTTCTTATGGTAAAAACGTTTGATTTTTGTTTTCATGATTATACACAAAAAAAAAAAAAACTAAAAACTGACACGGATTGGATTACGTCAAAGATTGCAAAACCGGAAAAGAAATAGATTTTCTAAGATTGAAAGCCAAATGAAAGAATTAGGAATAATATTTATGTAAGAATAATGCAAAGGAAGACGGAATAATGTTGATAAGGACAACGTGTGTAAATGGTGAAAGAGTTAAATGGTGTGGGTTAAACGGTAATGCAGTAATGAAAGATTGAAAGGCTGTGGAGATTAAAGGGGCAAGTCTTTGCTCCTCATCCCCGATACTCCTCCTTAATTGTCTGGGGACAATACGATTTAAAAAAAAAACGATGTTTGCAATCAACTGATAAATCTTTTATTTGCTTTTCGCGAACAAACAGTTGTGTTTTCTTAACGTGTAGGTAAAATGAGAACGAGTGTACTTTCTAGTGTACTCTATCTATCTCACGTTATTGTAAATTAGCATATCTTTGGTATGTTTCCTCTTGTATAAATAACATGACGTTTGATACAATGAGACACACTATTCTGACATAAATTATTTCTAAGGCCTTCAAAGTTTGCTTAGATTTCATCCAGAAAAAAGGGTAGGAGGGAAGGGATATTTTTTTTATTAATATTTGTTTGTATATACTTTGTGTGTCTTTTGATCATCTAAATATAACCAGACAACTGTATTAACACAGTTACTTTATAATAAAAGGTTAATTCTGAAGCATTCACATGTAATTGGGCTTAAAATAGTCAAAAAGCCAGATTTCATAATATGCATCTAGAACTGGAGGCGAAAACATTTAAGGATTTCCAAAATAGGATCTGTTGGTAATGTTTATTGTCGAAGCAAAAAAAAAAGTTTAGGGTCGGGGCCAGGGGTTTCATTTTGTCCACGCCTCTAATAATAGCGACTTCAGTTCAGGCTCTGTTATTATTGTTCTTACATGTGTATGCCTCCATAATTGAGGTTAGTGCAACAATGTCTTAGGTCGGTAATAGTTGCTATGTAATCAAGACTAATGATATTTACGCTGTTAATGTATAGTTGTATTAGCATTGTGTGCTTATTTACATAGAATGAGTCTATATTATTTCTGCGGACATGTCGTGTAGTTGGTCTGTTTTGTACTGCTTGGTTTTCATACGTACGCCAGAGCACGCATCAATTTATAAATAGGACGTTGTTGTTTTTGGGGGAACAAAACAAGTCGTTTGAAAGCGTCTCCCTGGAAAATTGTCAAAAAAGCATAACGCAACGAATTCACGTGAAAGACAATGCGACACCGATAATGTGGGGAACTCATTTTGTGTTACTGACGTTAATATTTAAACACTTGGGAAAATAGAGGACTGATAAACAGTATATATGTTGGTGAGAGGAACTGATTATGAAAGTCTTACACAGTGAAAATAATCAATTTTTTTGTACAAACTTAGGGTTTCTAACTCTGTTATGTATCATATAAAACCAAATTCAATAAAAACTGACTTTGGGTGACGGAAAAAAGCAAGCAAAATATAAACACCTAACGTGGCGGACTGACAACAAACGAGCACGTAAAAGACAAGACGCGTGATATATGAATTATAAACGAAACGAGTACACAAAAACCCATGATATAGTGGACCGACGATAAACCAACACACTGAAGACAAGACAACAAAGTACGCAAACAAACCATGATATAGTGGACCGACGATAAACCAACACACTGAAGACAAGACGACAAAGTACGCAAACAAACCATGATATAGTGGACCGACGATAAACCAACACACCGAAGACAAGATATATAACAAAGTTATATGACATAGAGGAATATAGAATGGTAAGCAAGGACACGAATATACACGAAACTTTGGCAATGGTCATTACGGACTTTGTACCCAACAGGATAAAGAACGGTCAGTTGTGACAATGATATACAGACAAACTGGACAAGGGGAGATGGAGACCAGTGTTTTCCGAATCACTCTGTACGACATGTGAGAAAGAATTATTTCGGTTGAGGATGGTATGTATGTAAAATATATCAAAACGAGCGATAGCCCTATTGTGAGATTACATACATACCATCCCAAGACTGAGATTATTCTATCTTGGACAGAAACAGGTATTCGGTTCTTTTTCTTGTACCCTTATAGCGAAAAACCATGGAAATAACAATAAAGGTGCATCAACTTCCCCTACCGCACCGCTACAAAAGTGCACCCCTCGTGGCACCAGTGATGTAAATTTATTGTAACATATATAAAGCGCGTGACATTAATCTCAGCGCCATATCATGACGTTATTTTAATAGAACTTTGAATTTATCTCAGTACTAGTATCTGAGATCGATTTGTAAATATCGTACCCTTATTTTCGTGAGATTTCCTGGTCTAGGGTTCGAGAAAAGAACACACAAGGAGGGCTTAAACATGATAAGTAGGGACTGACATACACGTGATGACCAAGGAATGGTTGGAAGGGACGTCATTGCCGAAACTAAAGCGCAAACTTTACATTTCGGAACTTGTAATATGCTATGAAGTTTAACTTAGTATATGTCATAATGAACTTATAAGAACAAACCGTTATTCATTCTTTATGGTCACATGTATAATTAGATGCGTCATATCTACTTTTCAGAAGATTTATTGTCTCATGTACAATTGACACACTAATTATTTGTCAAAGAATGGTCATAGGTCTGTCATTGTGAATCTGTCGATCCACATGCTTCTATTATGTGTATTATCATTCCTGCTGTACGTGTGTGTGTGGTACTTCATATCACTTTCACGAGTACAATGTGTGTATTATCATACCTGCTGTACGTGTGTGTGGTACTTCATACCACTTCCACGAGTACAATGTACTATACCCTAAGTATACAGTCGTAAACAATGTGTAGTTTTACCGTAAGGAGATCATTATATCTCTCCTATCAAATCACTGTTGGGATGTTTTCACGTCCATTATTTGTCTACACGTGCACACCATCTCACCAATAAAACGTGTTATTCAAAACATTGCATAGCTTTTCTGCACACACAGACATGTTGGGATTTTATGTTGTTTTGTGGTCTCATTAACACAAGAAGATATCAAGAACGCCAACTTTTGGAGGTACCAATAGCCAACATATGTACAATGTTTGTAGTGTTACTATGGTATACTGTTATACGATAATTCGTCATACAATAACAAATTCTTGTTCACAGACTGATTTTCTCTTCATCTGCAATTACGTCGTATGTCTTACGTTGTTCTATGACCTAAATATGAATATGCAAGCTGGTAGTATAGCATCCCCAAGTCGGAACAACTGGAAAGGTTCTTAATTCGAGTTAACAACTATTCTGATTATTCTTTAAAACCTCTCTCTCCCCTTTTCCCCGCCCTCTTTCTCCCCCACTCCTTCTCTCTCTCTCTCTCTCTCTCTCTCTCTCTCTCTCTCTCTCTCTCTAGCTATCTTTGCCTCTCTAGTTTTGTTTTGCTATTTGTTTTTGTTTAAATTTTGTTTTATTTACATTCAAATGGGCAATCGATCGTTGCAGACTTACAAATATGAAGCAATGTAAGATGCATGTTATAATTGATATATTTCTTAACCAGAGTTTAAATGTAACATTTTGAATCATCTTCATTGTTTCTTTAATCTCTTGGAATTCTGCTTGAAGAAAACTGTCGGTATGCTTGGAGGTCACTGAACCTGCAAGATATACGTATACGTCAATATGACTTTTATTAGATACAGAAAAGACGTCAATGTGTTGTTTTCTGTACATCTGTGTATACTCGTGGGTTTATTTCTGTTGTTCTTCTTACTTTTGAGTACTCCAGTATCCTTCGGGACTTATTGTTGTGGTTTTATTGAGAGACAATCGGTTCACACCGCCCTTTCCCGTCGCATGCTTGAAAATGGCCGAGTGTGTTCCGATTGTTGTGCGAGAGAGAGCCATCCGTTTGTATATTTTCTTTACGAGGCGTGCTATAAAGATTTATTATTGTTGTGTTTTTCTGATAATAGGTCAGATGAAACGGTCATTTAGTCTGAAAAGACTAGGTAGCTGTAACTGAAGCACTTGTAAATGCTGTTTACTTTAGGTCAAAACAAATATATGTATGTTTTGGGTTGCAATTTCAAAACGGAGTATGGTCGGTAGGTTGGAACTGTATATTTTTTTTATTATTATATTTCTATTCTGTCGGTAGGTGTCCATTGTATCTACTATATGGTGTAAATATCCATGACATGGTGTACAGTAATGTTTCAACTATTTCTAATTGAATGTACATGTACTCGTGTTTTATTTTTTATATTTATAAATAAAAAATATTAAATTACCTTTGCGCTTGATGTACTATTTTTTGGGGGAACACAAAGTCACGGTAATGATTGGAAAAGCCTGATAAAATATTGTTGAGTAGGGGGTATACAGTTGGGTCGGTAGGGAACCCAAAACACGAATAAACATGTATTATTTTGTTTACCCTACAATAATGGTTTGATTGTTTGCTTGTTTGCTTGTTTGTCTGTCTGTTTGATTGAATAGAGTTTTGTCTGCGAGTTTGAATAGAATTAAAGTTCACTACAAAAATTTAATACGAGACCTTATCGTCAATAACAAAATTGATGAAAAATACCAACGTTGGACAAGAACATAAAGCATAAAATGAAAACCACACATGTAAACAGTATATTAAGAGCACGGCGTGAACCTATGATACGATTTTATAATTAACATGACAATTGTATGTAAACTTATACAGGCCGGAAAAGCATTGACGGAATTTCTGAGACCCCATAAACCACATAATTCTACAGTTTGACATTTTTGCTACTCACTATCATATTTCGGTACATTTGTATTTGTGTTCATTGAATAAATATTTCAATGTTCCCCGAATTCAGTCACATTGACTTTGCTTTAGATTTGTTTTATTGTTATCGAATTCTTTCCATTTGTGTTGCATTATTTTCTTCATTTTCATATTTTGGATCAAGTCCTGAACGCACTATCGATATTTATTCAGTTATTATACAGCGTCGATTTTAAAAAATTTCAGCTTTGCTTAGCTGACTAAAGGTTTAGAAATATAGCAAATATTGGTTTAGTAAATATCATAAGTTAAAAGGTATGTATTGATTAACATTGTAAGCATGCTGTTTATTAGACAAAATTACGCAACCCAGTTATCTATCAAAACCTTTCCCTTTTTTGCCATAAAGTGAACCAGACGTATTATTATGCTACAGTGCAATAGAGGACTTTAAAATTATAGACACATTTACCCGAACGAAAGCAGTGCCATAAAATATCGCATACTCTCTAAAATGTAGTACAACTATTTATATCGGTAGATAATTTGTGGCTACTTACTATAAAGAAGCGATTGTAGTACACATATAAATAACATGTTATTTTGGTTTAAAGACATCGTTATGATAATTACAACAGATGCGAACACGTGTAAATACAACAGTATAATGTTCCCCCTATGTTTAGCTTCTCCCCCTCAAAATAGGTCTCTCATTGTGATTAAGATTCAATGATGCGCGTGCTTTGCACGTTCTGAGGGTATCTCGTGCTTACTTTATTGTGTGGTAATTGATGTAATCTGATTATAACAAAACACGCTCAGCAATGCCACAAGACTGCAGGTAGACCAATATGTTTAATAAGAAAGAATATACAAGTAAACATTCAGTTCTGGATCATGTTGCTAACAAAAATTAACGAAAAGCTATTCAAAACTTAAACTGCAATTAAAAAGATGATTTCTTAAAGTTAAAAGACATTTTTTCAATTAAAACTTAAACAAAACTGTGAACAGATCTAGAAATACACCACTAGCGATTAATCTATTTCTATCATCTTTATTTACTGTTAACCGTTCTTAAGTTTTGGCTCTGCTTGAATACAAAGTATGCATATAGTTGCTACGTGCAAATTCTTCTTTGTTAATAGTATATCTATTATAAATCAGTCTGTGTAATATAAGCTTATCATGAGAAATTACGTTGTCTTTACATGACGTACATATACCATCTCTACTGCCTTTCTTTTCTTCTCACTATTTCTTTTCCTGTCCTATACAATATTTCTCCCTTGGCATGATATCCGTGTAAGATAAGATTCTTGTACAGACGTACGTCTTTAAAGGTTTTGATATACCGAATTGACACTGGAACATCACGGCGGGTGACATCACGACGGGTGACATCACGGCGGGTGACATCACGACGGGAGACATGCGTGTATCAGGAAACCCTCATTCTTTCGCGGACACCTATTTTCGCTTTTAGGTTTTAATGATTGTTATTTTTTTTGTCTGTTTCTCACGTTTTCCTTTTATTAACCCATGTCTATGGACGTATGTCCAATGATTATCAATTTGGTTGTTCGTATTCACTACTTGGTCACACAAGATAAGTACTGTCTAAAGAATTTCTTAATGAGATAAAGGGGCCGCGTCGGCCTAGTGGTTAAAGTTGCCGACTTGTAATCATATGAGCCTTTCATCGCCTAGTTCGATTCCCGTCCGGGGCGGCCTAGTGTGAGAAAGTTGCCAGTGACTTGCCGTAGGTCGGTGGTTTACTCCGGGTACTCCGGTTTCCTCCACCAGTAAAACTGGCACGTCCGTAAATGACCTTAGCTGTTGATCGGACAATAAACCCTTAATGCAAACAAACAAACTTAATGAGATAACTTATAAGTAAGTATAAGTACATTGCATACTACACTTGAATGAATTACAATACCCAAATTTGTATTCTTACGGTCGCTCTCAATTGATTTATATTGAAAAAAATCGCGCTGATGTAAAACAAAACATTATCGAACTGGGGTTTAGGTGTCCAGACTTATATATACAACCTATTTCACATAATGGTTAAACCTTTTTACGAACCGCTTTAAACTCCATATAATTTATTTGTTACCTATCATCAGACTGTACATTCTGAGATACGGCATGCATTGTGCGTGCGTCATCGACTGTCACTCTTGTTCAAACAGGTCAGTGGACAATGGCCACACGTTTCTGGGATCGAATAATAATCTCACACAGCGGTCAAGATTTCGACCTTCTAGCCAAGAGAGTGCCGATAAGATTGATGAATAATTACACTATGACGGAAGACTTTCAATTTAAGGGAAAATGTAGCATTTTGATTGAGAACAGATCGAATTATGCCTGTTCTTTACGAGCGTAAGTTATGAAGTTGATCAAGTTACAGTCCAATGCTGTAGACATGTAACGGCAATGGTTTGTATAAGCACTGGCAAAATCAACTACATAAATTTGAAACGGAAATCTTTAGATTTTACAAAACGCAAAATGCATATAAAAGTAGCCGAAAAAGATAATCAATCTTCAAGCAGTTGTAACAATTTTCTCCATTTTACATAAATACACTTTTCGAAAGTGTTAAAAATTTATAAAGTCATTTTATTTTTACCTCAGCTGGAAGTGAAATATCGCGTTAAAAGGAGCGGCTTTAAATACAACTTCTATGTTATGTTCGGCAAACTTGTAAGAATGTGATGCTGTGTTTAATGAACTCCTAGTCGCCACGTCATTTGATGACACATTTGTAGGAGGAAACTCTCACCCTTCCTGGACGCAGGTTGCACTTCTAGCATTTAAATTAAGCTTCACGTTTTCGTTTTAATTCAATGTATTTTTTGTGGGTTTTTTTCTATGTGTCACCCATTTTTGTCTGTACACGTCAACGGACCTACAAACTCATTATGACTACTGATAAAGTTACATAATACGACAAAAAAGAGGACGTGAAAGTGAAACAGGACTAAAACTTTCATCAAAGAATCTCGATCTTAGAATCTAAAAGTGCTAAGTCCGTTGTGAGTTATGTTATCTTTTAACCAGTATCAGTGGACGGTTCTACTCGCCTTAGTCAACAAGATGGCATCGTCTAGTAGTCTTCAATTTGGCAGTGCTTACGTCTTTAATTTGACAGAATTCGTGTCTCGGTCTCGTGCACGTACCAATAAACAATATGGTCTGTGCCGTGATGGATTTATTGTGGCGGGAAAAGACAGTCACCTATGCACTATGTCAATGGAGACTGGTGTGTTTGTGTTACATAAAGCGCGCGAGGCGGCCGCCAATACTACAATCATTGATATTAAGTTTATTTTACGTTATAAAGCGCCGAATTGTAACAATTGGGTTTTTACCTAATGAAGAAAAATTCGCCAATTCTCACGCGCTGCATGGCTTCCGGCGATAAATGGACAACATGACTTTACGTCCCGGAAGATGTATCTTTCATCGATCCGTTCGGATGACGTCTTATATGCACGTGTTTCGTTGAGCATCGATCTTTTTGGTGGTGTTAGTTCGTTTTGTACAGAGTATTTTACCCAAACAGAACCCATCCTTAGGATTTTGACACTATACACATGCCTGCTGATTTTAATGTTTTGCACGGCATAGTGAATTGATATAGTTTCAAGTAAAAAAAAATACGAAAAGATATCTACTTCAGAGTTTAATGTCGTTTTTAGGTCGGCAGTATTTAAGTGAAACACCGTTTGACATTGCTAATGTCTTTTGATTACGTCATCAATATACTTAACGTACATACACACCACCATAATTGGAAGCCAATGTGATACAATTTTAATACCATTATTTCGTTGTTTTATTTGAAACGTATTTTAAAACAGCTCCGCACCAATGCGTTGGTGTCAAAGAAATCGCTTATCGATGAAATGTAAAACGATACTTTATTGCTACTTCATCTGCTGTATTAATCGTATGACTGATGTAAAAATAATTTGTATTGTAAAGATCATCATTCAAGCCTTATAAATCAATTAAAAGTTAGAAAATCAATTCTTTTGACAGTGAGTATGCAAGATACCCGTGGTTAAAGCTCGCCCCAGGTTGCGTGCGTGATTATAAGAGATATATTCCAAATCATGAGATATGGTCTCATATGGTCCATGTTTATGGCTTTATTTGTTCTTGGCAATCTTATTTTTTACCTTTATGCAATAAATACTAATAGAATATCGTACCTGTTTCTGTTCAAGATAGAGTTCTCTCAGACGAGGGTATGTTAAATATCTTAAGACGATCGATAAATATCGTACCCCTATTTTTGTGAGATTTCTTCGTCTAGCGGACGAGAAATATATATCTTAGGCGAAAATATATAATGTGATTCACTCATTTTCCCTTATTACTTTCCATGTACCTTAGGCCACACCAGAAAAAAACCTTGTTCTACGGATTTTAAAGGTGAACAGGATGAGGCGGCGAGCGACATTTTTTCATTTTTTTTTTTTTAGTTATTTTAAAGTGCGAAATATTTTTTTTCTAGAAAAGTAGTAGTGTGATGTATGCATGTTAATACTATACTCTACCCTACAGTAAGTTGGTGTGTAAATTACTGTATAGTATTAAATTGTACCACAAATCACACATTTTTCATTAAAATAACATGTAAAACAGTTAACATATAAATTGCAATTTAATATGTATGAGAGAATTCAGAAAAGTCGATTCTTGCAGCAATCCGATTTAGTATGTATGCAAACACCTATAAAACACCCTGTACGACTACATGCAAAAATATAAATATAATATCAACTCTGCTGTTTCATTGGAGTAGTTGAAACACTGAACTTCAACATTCCTCATTATTTTTTTTAAAAAAACCTCACTAAATGATAGGCTACTTTTTACAATTAGAATCAAGTATTTGGTTGTATGTTCATATTACTTTCCCGCACAGTCGCAACAATAGAACTTCGGACTGCAAACTCTACAGCAAAGAAGAACACAAAGGAAACCCACATTCCTTTATAAAGTGCTTGAGGTGTTGTTTCCAGGTATCCCCAATCTGAGACCCACATTTCTTTATAAAGTGCGTGAGGGGTTGTTGCCAGGTATCCCCAATCTGAGACCCAAATTTCTTTATAAAGTGCGTGAGGGGTTGTTGCCAGGTATCCCCAATCTGAGACCCACATTTCTTTATAAAGTGCGTGAGGGGTTGTTGCCAGGTATCCCCAATCTGAGACCCAAATTTCTTTATAAAGTGCGTGAGGGGTTGTTGCCAGGTATCCCCAATCTGAGACCCACATTTCTTTATAAAGTGCGTGAGGGGTTGTTGCCAGGTATCCCCAATCTGAG
>JAUMGZ010181232.1:0-13993 GCA_032359645.1 Pododesmus macrochisma | reverse complement strand
CTCGCATGAGACTAGCAATCTTAAGTATACATGTAGACATACATTTGAAAATGTAATAAGTACCTTTCATGGCGCTGTAAATCATCTCAACAATTAACCGTCCACATCAACTGTCCATAAAAATCTAAACGAGTAAAATGTATATACATATTAACAAAAGGTAATTGGACTGGACTGTATGTTCTTTGTAGGGTCACCAAGGTAAGCCAGGTTGAAGGACAGGGCCCAGACCTGTGCGTTCTTTGGAGGAAACCCTACTAAGGTAGAGGTTCTGTGAACAGGTATTTTTTACCCTGTTACGGTAAAGACCCTTACATAAAGTTCGTCGAGAGTAAATTTTTTTTCAGTTGGTGCGGTGATTTTTAGAAGAATTTAAAAAAAAATCAAAAGTTAGACGACGAAGAGGGATTCTATCATGAATAAAATCCACAATATGTACGGTGGCTCAATGCGGTCTGTGTTTATTTATTTTTCACTAAACTGCTCCTTTCGGACCACTCTCGGCCATTTTCTAGCATGCGACTGAAAGAGCGAAGTCCGTGATCCGATTGTTCAAACCTTATTACTAAACTGTCAAAATCGAGCAGTATCCATACACTTACCTCAGAGTCACGGAAAAGGGCGAAGTGATCCGATTGACACCAGAACGTGACGGCAGATTTAAAAATACGCAGCTGGACTTTATTTGTTTTATGTATAAAAACACGGTTTGCAATGGTTAACAATCGCAACAATTTGATTACATTCGCGTTAATTTTATCAAACACCGGGGTTGGTATTATTGTCTTAAAAAATGATCATACTTTCAAAGTTTTAATTCTACAAGTCATCCTGTCGACTTTAAGACAATTTTGCTTGTAAATTCTACAACACACAAAAGGGAGTTAATTCAAATTTAAAGCAGCATTGTGTTGTATAAAGTTCAAAAGGCTATTAAACTTAACATTGCGTCAATTTCGTGAAATTAATGTACGAAAGAGAGGGAAAACGAAACTGTTGTTTTTGAAACATTTTCATTATTCCAGATGTACGAACATCAGTCGGACTCTTAACCAGGAAGATCTACAGGGTTGTTGTTAAAATAAACAGCAAAAACCATGGGTATTGCTGTCATCAAGGCATTCAGGATCGCTCTACATAATTACAATGTAAACACAGTTAAGCTTTCCTATTAGGTTTATTGTACAATTATAAAAAATAATATTGTCTCAGACAGCTACAATCAAATACACATACATACCACAAGAAAGATAACTCGTTTTCAAATATACATACCGACCACGTTCAACTTTCTGTTGACGCCACCGGAGTCTTATCTTCAATAACAGCTTAACGGCCTTTTTAAGCAAAGGCAAAGACCGTCGCAGGTTAATACATCACAGACAACAGTTTTAGAAATTTATAAAAAAAAAATTCCATCTACTCATTACCATTTGCAAAGATGAAACAAGATAAACTTTAAAGTAAACGTTCTTGATATGAATCAGTCTATGGACGGGTAAACTCGTGAACATGAGGATGTGCTTGCTTTAAACATCCCTACTGCAATATATCGAGTATATCGCGACTAGAGATGAATGTACACAACATATATGACACGAAGGGAAGCGAAAACTGGAACGACAAAGTAAGCAATAAGGAAAGTTGAGGAAAGAGGATGGTCCTATGTAGCCTCTTACTCTTCTCGACCTTAACACCAATTACCGATAAAAATCATTGTTCGTCTGACCGCCAACTTAGCGGTCCCGCCAGAGGTCGTGTCGATCTTTGTCTGACATCTACCCTTCAACCTGTCTGACATCTAACCTTCAACCTGTATGACATCTACCCTTCAACCTGTCTGACATATACCTTTAACCTGTCTGACATCAACCCTTCAACCTGTCCGACATCTACCCTTCAACCTGTCGGACTTGGGTGACCCAAACCAAGAACCTGAACTCACGCCAGCATTGCTTTCTAGATAATAGCGGTATTTAACACCTCAATCGAGTAAGAGTGGCAAGCACATGGGAGTTAAAAAAAAAAGGAGAACGTTTTATTCAAAATATTTGGCACCAGTTTAGATGTATCCGTGCCAATACTGCACAAAAGTACATGTACACGGGATCAAATTGACGATTTACCTATAAATCATTCAGACAATTTTATTTCACAAAACTATGAGCTACTGATTACGTACATGTACATATTATATCAATCTGTAAAACCATGATAAAAGTAATCAAGCATCCCAAATGGTGTCTAGTAAATGTTTTTTTCTTCTTTTATTTCATTCATACACACAGATACAAAACATATTACAAAGAATACAAGTACATAACATAAAAATATTAATTGACAAACATTGAACCAATTACAAAGACAAAATGACGCTTCGATCTATTTAATAAGAGTACTATATTACATGTAAGTTTTAAAATGAATGACTACATTGCCGACTCAAATAGTAACAATTCATATACATAAAATATATCTCTTTTTTCATTTACAATCAAATCCTCTAGTGACGAAGTACTCGTTCTTAGCACAAACTCTTGGGAGTCATATTGAATTATTTGTAAAACATAAAATCCATGCATACTTATGGAAGGTAATCATGCTGCAAATTAAATAGAAATTAGCTTTGGGGAAATTCTTTTCGGATTATTAACACTTGTCTTCCCTTCATTCTTAATAGTAGTGTACAATAATTGTTTGGTAACTATGTCTCTCTGGTGTGTATAAACATCAAAAAAATAATACAAGAGTTATCACACTTTGTACTTGTCTCGTTGAAACCAGTTTAATTAAATACGAATTCAGTTAACGTTTTAGTGATGTTTCCTGTTTAATTTACACATTGTATTTTTTTTGTGGGTGTCCCGCGTTTTCCTTTTATTTGTCAATGTCCATCGTCTGTTGAACGTTTTCCTGGTTTTCTGTATTTACTGCTTTGCTGACTTAGACGCACCAACATTTAATGAAATACAAGAAACAAGAAGAATTAGGATCATGAGAACAAAGGACACTGACCAGTAAGCAATAGCTCTAGCCGCAACATCGAAAAGTCATCTTCACAATTTAACTTGCAAACTGGCCATCATAATTTATATTTTAATTTGACGTTAAACCAACCAAATGTGTGAGAATTACAGACATCTTCAATTAAGTATTCAATTTACTTATCTATAAATAGCGGAGGATGATGCTTGTAAGAATCATACCCTTCACATTTTAGCATACTGATTTGAACAAATTCAGCAAAGTCAGTATTTGCATGAATGACTCCGATATAGGGACTATCACATGTTTTCTGATATCAAAACGTGATACAAAACACAATTGAATCAATAAGACAATAAAGATACCACAATGTGTTATATCTTACCATTAATTATTTTACTGCACACTGGGGAGGATAATTTCCAGACATGTTAGATCGAGAGATGTGTTTCCATTTATTTGTAGGAAACGCTACCATATGCAACTGAAAGATAGACACAATTTTATTTATAATGAACTTTTTTATTATCAATGAGACTGGTAGAATTTAATTAGCACGATTGTATATTTATATAATTGAATAAGAAATATAGCAAAGTAAATTGGCGGATAGACAATTACAGACTAGCTTTCTTTGGGAATATAATGAAACTGTGTCCCATTCGGCTTGTTTTATATATGGAAATTTCTTTATTTAGCCATACAGCGATCAATTGCAAAAGAGATGCGTTCTTCTCTATATACACAAGAACAGAAAACGTAAAGCCGAAACAAAACATTGATATAAAAAGCGCCCACATAAAGCAACAACAAAAAATTATTAGAAAAATAAATTATGATGAAAATAAATACGAAACACGGGGGACAGAAAGCACAAAAAATAGAGTGCGAGCTAGTACACTGTTTGTTCATCAATGCCACTATTCATATACTTTACTATATGTGGAATCTGTAAATCTACAATTAATTAGACACGGTTTTTAGCTTTTTACTACATGGCTATGACCAATTTTCGTGTTTCCAATTGCCTTTTGTAAATATGTATATTCAATTTACTTGTTTAGATTTTTATGGACAATTGATGTTGGCGGTTGGTTGCTGAGATTATTTACAGCGCCATGAAGTGTTTTTATTAAATTATTAAATGTATGTCTATAATTGAGACTTCTAGTGTCATGTGGGAAGAGGTTGAGGCCTAATTATCCGGTTTTACCACACCGCCTGGTTTAGTGCTGATGACCGTCCTAAGTCGGTCCGCATGGATTACTAGTCTTGGGGATTGTTGTGATGTCAATTTATTTCCTAACTTAATTGTTTTGATGCAACAATTGTTTGTTTGTAAATGTTTCGTTCTGTTGATTCCACTCATCCTGTTTGTTTGATGCAGCTATTGTTTGTTTGTCAATGATTCGTTCTGTTGATTCCACTCATCCTGTTTGTTATAGGATATTACTAGTTCCAACATTACGTGATGACCGATATTACTTATGGCAATTGAATAGAAGGACAAAATACTGTTACAAAAATAGCGCCATTCCCGTGAAAGTACCAAATGAATATTGTGTTAAGTAGAAAATATCGGGGAAATACAAACTTGCAATTTTAAACGAGTCAACTATATGTATGTATACAAGAGACAAAAGTCAATTCTTTCTGTGAAAAGACCTCTTCCGGAATTCCTGGCTATAGTACGAATCAACCGTCATCATCGAATACGCTAGAGAAAGGAATTAGGAATAGACTCATGACTATATGATCAACAAAGGCGAATCACCAAAGGTTGGGGGACGTGTGGTTTGTTTGTTTGTTTAATTAATTAGGGATAAACGTCACTTCCAGAGTATTTCATTGTATTTCGTATTATTTCGTGACAAAAGACCAAAGGAGAAAAACCCAACACTAGGAAATAAGAGAAGCCGCGACAGGAACGGGAAATCAAAGCAATAGAGATAGTTAAGAAAGAAGGATGAATCCACGCAACAGCGTTTCCACCTACTCTTAAATCTAACTTTGCATGGGGATCTTTTTCGTGCCAGGGGGTTACTTATCCCTTTATATGGGACCGCCAGCTTAGCATCCCCTCCAAAGGACGTGCTGATCTTTGTCTGGTCTCTACCTTTTAACCTGTCTGACTTGGTTGACCCTACCATGAGCACAAGTTCCGCCAGTTTAGCTTTCCAGATCATCGAGACACTCAAACCTCCCAACAATGATAAGTTGTAAAAGACTGGGAAGGGATTGATGGTTGGGCAATTTCACCTACTAATATTCCAAAAACAAAGACGCTGAACGTTGTTGCAATTATTTATTGATGTTCACATGCAAACTGAAGGAAACGAAGGAAACAAAGAATATGAAAATATAAACTCATTCAAAATTAAAGCTTACATTTAAAAAATAAAACCGGAAATATTGCAACCCTTTATTTAGTACTTGAAGAGAAAGTAGGTGTGAGCGATTCCCACTATTGTCACTCGCAATGAGATCGTCATACCAAACCGTTTTATTGTATCTACCGCAAAATTATGCGCTTGGAGCTATCATTTAAAAAAAGACTTGTTTCAACATTTTTTGTATTGTCATAAAGAAAATAGGACATCCTAAATGCAATATAAGAATGTAATGTAAATCCCTTCCCAAGAAAAAGCAACAGCAATACTCTATCTATAAGGTTCTCATATTGAATACATGACTAAACATGTTATCAGTAAAACAAAAATGTGAGATATGACGGGGCAAACATTTTCTGTTTTTACATATTAACTTATCATTGCGTCAGCATTCAGTTTTTTAATTAGTGTTTTCAGAAATTGCTTCGCCGAGTTCACTGTTCTGCTGACATAATAAAAGGCATACTGTGTGGGTATAAAAGGATGACAAGGTAAAATCATAAATAAACTCGGGTAATGCTATTTCAAGTCAGGGAAGATGACATATGTATCATAAACTAATAAAACTCAAGCAAACATCAAAATAAACAAACTCAGGCAAACATAAAAGTATACAAACTCAAGCAAACATCAAATTATAAAAACTCAGGCAAACATCAAATTATATAAAAAAAACTCAGGCAAACATCAAATTATAAATACTCAAGCAAACATCAAATGATAAAAATTTAAGCAAACATCAAATTATAAAATCTCAAGCAAACATCAAATTTTAAAAACTCCGGCAAACATCAAACTATAAAAACTCAAGCAAACTTCAAATTATAAAAACTCAGGCAAACATCAAATTATAAAAACTCAAGCAAACTTCAAACTATAAAAACTCAAGCAAACTTCAAATTATAAAAACTCGGGCAAACATCAAATTATAAAGACTCAAGCAACATCAAATTATAAAAACTCAAGCAAACATAAAATGATAAAAATTCAAGCAAACATCAAATTATAAAAACCTCAAGCAAACATCAAATTTTAAAAACTCAAGCAAACATCAAATGATAAAAATTGAAGCAAACATCAAATTTTAAAATCTCAAGCAAACATCAAATGATAAAAATTCAAGCAAACATCAAATTATAAAATCTCAGGCAAACATCAAGTTATAAAAAACTCAAGCAAACATCAAATTATAAAAACTCAGGCAAACATCAAATTATAAAAACTCAGGCAAACATCAAATTATAAAAACTCAGGCAAATATCAAATTATAAAAACTCAAGCAAACATCAAATTATAAAAAAAGAACAATAAATTACATTACAAAAATATTTGAGGCAAGCAACTATACCGCATCAACCACCACTAGACATATTCTAACATAAAACGCTTGTGTCAACTTAACCGCATCTACCACCACTAGACATATTCTTACTTAAACGCTTGTGTCAACTTAACCGCATCTACCACCACTAGACATATTCTAACTTTTATGCTCGTGTCAACTATACCGCATCTACCACCACTAGACATATTCTTACTTAAATGCTTGTGTCAACTATACCGCATCTACCACCACTAGACATATTGTAACTTTTATGCTGGTGTCAACTATACCGCATCTACCACCACTAGACATATTCTAACTTAAATGCTTGTGTCAACTATACAGTATCTACAGTGCACCACCACTAGACATATTCTAACTTAAATGCTTGTGTCAACTATACAGCATCTACATTGTACCACCACTAGGCATATCCTAACTTAAACGCTGGTGTCAACTATACCACATCTACCACCACTAGACATATTCTAACTCTAACGATTGTGTCAGCTATACCGCATCTACCACCACTAGACATATTCTTACTCAAACGATTGTGTCAGCTATACCGCATCTACCACCACTAGACATATTCTAACTCAAACGATTGTGTCAGCTTTACCGCATCTACCACCACTAGACATATTCTTACTTAAACGCTTGTGTCAACTACACCGCATCTACCACCACTAGACATATTCTAACTTTTATGCTCGTTTCAACTATACCGCATCTACCACCACTAGACATATTGTAACTTAAACGCTTGTGTCAACTATACAGCATCTACCACCACTAGATATATTCTAACTTAAACGCTCGTGTCACCTATACAGCATATACCACCACTAGACATATTCTAACTTAAACGCTTGTGTCAACTTTACAGCATCTACCACCACTAGATATATTCTAACTTAAACGCTCGTGTCACCTATACAGCATCTACCACCACTAGACATATTCTAACTTAAATGTACGTGTCAACTATACCGCATCTACCACCACCACTAAACATTATCTAACTTAAACGCTTGTGTCAACTTATCAACAAAAATACAACTGTTCTTTATATTAAGCAATAACATTTGGATCCATACGTGACCAGCATAATTTTCTGCAACAAATCCATGAAGAAAATTCTGACATGATTCTGTATTGGAAACACAGCGTCTCTTGAGAACTTAAAGATGCACGTTCTGGATCATGTAGACTGCATAATTAGTATACGGAATTCGTTCTTCTGGAAACAATGACGTACACGTGCCGGAAAGCAGAAACAGAGAAGGCGTACATTACAACCATAGTATCGAGTGGATGCATAATAACATAAAGACACACATGATTCTTACAATCAAAGCTTACTTTATGACATTTCGCATACAGACTGACTGTCTTGGGAGACTCTTGCATTCTATTTGACTTTATTCCGTTGCTTGAGTAAAGCAACATTGCTGGGTTGATGTATATACGCAATAGATCCATAAACACGGGGATAATCAATTCCATGCTCTCTTGTTTGACATATTTACGAGTCCATTGTATACAGTGAACATCAAATCTTAATAATCAAACATCTAGTATTGTCAAATATCAACAGAGTGCGCGTGGTTTGGATGATTCTCAAAATAGACTTGTTGGTATAAGTTGCTTTTAAGCCCATACCTTATGTGTATATGGCGAGTGCGTAGCTTAACTTATCTCAGAAACTAAACAAGAAAACATTGATGCAAAGCATCAAATTCGCCGGGAAACCTAGGCTAGGGTTTATTAATTTAAGAAAATATGTGTGCATGGAATTTCTATATCTCAGGGCCAGACTTAATAAAAACCCATTGTTTTCTATGACCAAAATAGCACTTATATATGCGAACATTAATCTCACTTCAATTGTTGATTATGTTAAAGATATAAGATTTTGCAGTTTCTCCTTTTTGATTGTGCCCCCTGGAGTCCAAGACTTCTTTTGGAACAAAGATAAATTTACGCTCACCTTGAATGGTTCACACTGAATGTTCAAAATATTGTTAAGAAATTGAAAAGTTGATACAATGGTATACATAAAAGTAAATATCGACCACAAAACAAGTACCCTATTTGTCACCTCATAGTTATATGGTTTTCAGTGTCTTATTCTCAAAACGCGTGTAAACATATACCTATAAGTACCGCAGTACACGGGGATCGAACAGTCTAACATTCAACTTTGCACAACTAGGGAATGCTAAAGTTTTATCAATCTGATATAGCATTATTGTTCGGTATAAAACAATTTTTGCAGTTTGTGGACCTGTAAATAAGGTGATATGATTTATTGAACCAAAGCAGTCGTAATTCCCGAGGGCCAATCCATAATTGTACGATAATAGTCAAAACTACGCATTTCCGGACAACAAACATTCACCGTTTCTGGACCATTTTAGAAAATCCTACGGATAACTGTTTGCGACCATCCTTTTAAACGCTTTATTAATTTTTAGTATAAATAATCAATTTCTTTGATTCAGACGATTTGAAATAATAACAGTAATCATGTTAAATTGTTTTACAAAGCAAAACAGCTGTAACTTGGGTTAAAACATTTTTCAACCTCTTCAAACTCAGGATGTTAAATGCTAACTGCTTCCCATCTCCATGTGCATATCTTCAATCAATTACAAATATATTCGCCGGCGAATAATGAAAAACATCAGTTGTTTACTGATCTGTTTATATTTATTTTACTTGTAGTCTTTACGTAATTGCTTCCCTGTACTAGACACCTTATCGCCGTAGGGAGGTTTGTGCGTCTCGATATTATGGCAGGAGCTTGTGTTTCTGGTAGGGTCACCAAGTCAGACAGGTTGAAGGCCGTAAGTCCATGGACATTGGCAAACAATAAGAAAACGTTGTACGCACACAGAAAAAATATACATTTATAAAATAAATATGGAAACATCACGAACTTCTATTTAAAATAAAAAGAAGCGAAACCAGGTGCTCGCGATATGGTAAGCGCTTCCTGTTACACATGTGTCACCCGCCGCGATGCCTCCGTGTCTGGTAAACTTTTCCACTGATAAGTGCTACGAACATTAGACTTTCACTGTCAGCCTCAGTTTGTTTTGGAGATGGTCCTGCCTAAAACTTGAAAACTTAAAAACTATTCTAATTAGGTCAACGATGGTCATCTTGTAATTTAGTATTTTCTTAACTTCTCCTAAATTTAAGTTCGAGACTTGAAACTACCTGTAAAGGATTATACACATGATGTGTTGATATGCTCTCAAATGAAAAGTTTGTTTGCCAGATATTTCCAAATCTGAAAAAATATGTATATATCCAGAACTGAAACAAGATACTGACATTGTGTGGTCACATGTTAAATACACGAGTTGAAACTTTTCTTGAAGTGTATTTATGAGATTTTCTGAAAGTTAAAATTCAAGTTAATTGACCTGGTAGCATTCTTGAAAATCTTGTCATTGCTACGCTTCTTGAAAGGAAGTGCTATAAAACACATGTGTTTTGATTGGGAGCAGTCTTATAAATCTGGTTATAATATCTTTTATCCTGAATTTCTTTAGCAATAGTCACTCCATGATAATATTTTCTTTCACTAAATGGTAACAATCCCAACATATTTCCTAAAGTTTTCCCCTGGTTTCGAATTAATATTTTCGAGATCAGTTCGAGGTGGTCGCCAATATCCGTCTTGATCTCTTGTAATCAAATATGACCACATCGTTTATTTTTTCTTGAAAAGATTACTCATAAATACGTTTGTTATGTTCTAATTTAGTTTAAAAACGTTTCATGGGTAATTTCTACAAATTAAATTATTTTATATATAATTAAGCAAACGTTTCAACGGTTTAAAGCTCACCTCAAATGTGTGTTTTGGAAAACATTAATATGGGTCTCTATAAAAATGCTATCACGTTTGTTGTGTTGATTAATTTTGTATTCTTATATTGGTAAACCACCTTTCGTAAAATGAAACAAATTCTCGTCAGTTAAGTAAAAATGAAGATTACATTGATATCCTCTGTTCAAATGATATGTTACTTAAACGAAATAAAGTAAAAAAGGATAATGTGTGTGTGTGTGTGTGTGTGTGTGTGTGTGTGTGTGTGTGTGTGTGGGTGGGTGTGGGTGCGCGCGCGCGCGCGCTCTCTCTCGTACATGCTTGTGTATGTATCTTACATTTCCACTGTACTAGACACCTTGCCATGATTGAGGGGATTGAGTGCCACGATAACCTGAAAGGGGACAGTGAACCATTAGACTGATCTGTCCGATTGCTACTAGTTTAAATAAGCAGTTTTCTGATAGGTAAATATATTGACGAGTGCTTTATATAGATAAAGCTTATTCTGGAATTGTCATTTTTCTAACGTTCATAATATATCTTTTCAAATAATCGTTGTCACTAGTATAGTGGGAAAGACGGGAAAAAAAGATGATATTCAAAAACCGTAAGTTCGTGGACATGGAAAAATAAAAACAAACCATTGCACGCACATAGAAAAAAGGACAAAAATCAATTATTAACTAAAAAAGAAACATCACGAACTTCTCTTATTGAATTCTGGTTTGTATTTACAGAGCAATTTAGAAAGTTTTTTTTTTAGTTTTCGTGCCTTTATACTGCGAATATGACGGTGGTGCCAAATCATCTGGTTTCTATAAAGTAAGAACAGGGAAACCTCATGTTGTGTTCACATGTTTATAGTTATGTTCCTGGGAGGATCAAATGTGTTGAAAGGTTGACGCTAAAGTTTCGATCCTATATACAGGGTAATGTCGGATTTAATCATTAACGCTTTGAACAGAGACTCAAACGGAATTGTAAACATGTAGCTAGCAAACTTTTGCTCAAAAAAGCAAGTGCTGGTATTCTTGTCATTATCATTTATGCTTATGTTCTGCTTTTCGATATGTTACTGCTTCTATTCCTATCTTGTAAATGGTTTTTCTCCTTTGATCTTTCGTCACCATAATAGTAACATATTCTTATGGTGACAAATGCTTCTCTTTTAATAGTGGAAAGGATTGCCATACACCGGAATGTCACGGAGACATCGCGGCGGGTGACACATGTAGTAGGAAACGCTTACCCTATCCTATTGCGAGCACCTTGTTTCGCTTTAAGTTTTTTAATAGAAGTTTTTTTGATGTTTCCTTTTTCTGTGTGTGTCCCACGTTTTCCTTTTGTTGCCCATGTAAATGGACTTACGGCTTTATAATATCGTCTTAGTTTTCTTTTTTTATTACTTTATGTCCTCTTTCTTAATTTAACAATGGCGGACCTGTGTTGAATTTTGCAATTCATTATGCTTTTATGGGACTCTATATTTGGTTTTTTTGCGCCAAGATTTACATGCAGGTTGTTGGCATTCCTATGGGAATAAATTGTGCCGAACTTGTAGCAGATCTGTTCTTGTACTGTTATGCTGAAGCTTTAAAAAGCTGATAAGCTAGCTTGATTAATAGTTTAAATAGAACCTCTAGATATCTTGAAGATGTACTCAATTTAGATAATCCCGTTTTTTTTTTCAAAATATATCAAATTTATATATCCAAAAAGAACTAAGCCTCATTAAGGTTAACCAGTATGATAATTCTTCACCATTTTGGACTTAGCGACTAACGACAAAAGAGATGATTTTGGATTTCAAATTGTAAATTACCAATGGATTGATATAGATATTCCACAACTTCCATGATACGGCGTTAATATTTCTCAATTACCTAGTTATGTTCGAGCGTGTTCCAATGTCAATTACCTTTATTCTAGTAATATTGATTTTACCACCAAGCTTATATCACAATGTTATCGATATCTGCGTTAAATATTGGACAAGTTTTGAGAAAATATCCGGACATTCTTTTGAAATATGGTCAACTTGGTATTTCCCAGTATGTAAATGAAGGCATTTCAAATTCCTAAATACGATTAAATACCACCCGACTTACCTGCCATTGCAACTAAAATTGAATGAAGATTCCTTAGGCGTAGCTATGTTTCTCTTCAATTGAGGCGCACTACATGCCTGGTATTGCGTCAATCTACAGCCTCTAACTGACTGGCATAGACTTTGACATTGTACACCTTCTAACTGTGCTTCTAGGACTCAATAAAGGGTTCCAGTTGAAAACTTAATATATCGAGAAGGCTAGATCCTTATATCCGTCTTTCTGGTTTTTATTTGGATTTGCTTTGTTCATTATTTCTAAGCTTACACTGACGTATATACAGCTAAAGCTTAAGCTAGCTCCCCAACCCCTGCCACAGAACTGTTGATTGATTGCTATCTAACGATTCCGTTTTTTTTGACAGCGCCATGAAGTATATTTATTTATTGTTTGATACGGTTATTGTTAGTTTGTCAATGTCTTTAATTGTGATGTTTCTAATCATCCTGTTTGAGACCAAACGGTTCAAATTTTAAGAGGAAAATGTCATTGAATGCATCATAATGAACCATACCAGATACGATACGCACTGGTTGTTGTCACATCAAGGGGAAGTCCGATGTCTTGGAATGTGTTGCCATTTTAATGGTCAATGTCGTCACCAACAAACAAACGTCGACGAAACGTACCGACGAAATAAATTTCACTTTGCTAATAAAAAGAGTAGCCGACTTGATATGTGCTTGTCAAGAGTCGTCGTCTCCCACGGAACAAAATTCAAGTCGGGAACTATTCAGCCTTAAGTGTGAAAGACTCTAGGACAGTGTGGGTTATGAAAGTGTTAAAGGCTTTATTTACAAAAGGGTTTAGCTATTATTCTCCAAAGATTTGGACTTGGTATTTTTCCGAAGATGGACTAAAATCCCCGATCGCGTAAACACCGCTATTCACAATCATAATTGACCCCTGTGGACTGATGATTCACCAACACATCCATGTACATGGATTCACAAAGTTCGTCTATTATAGTAGTGAAATGGTGTTTACTTAACGGAACATATTGCACAGCATCATGATGTTGTATGAAAATCTTGCTATGTATAGATGATGAGCGCATCAAGCAGGGCGGAGGTCCCTAGACCGATTCAAGCATCAGTTTAATGCATGACACGATATTACCATTGTTGAAAACTCGGAGTACCGGTTGTTTGGCGAACTCTTGACAAACGTGACGACTTTAGTTTTCCCATTGTCAACTTCCCTTTTTAGACAGCAACATACCCTCCTCACCTGCTTATGGAGTGTATGTGTCACAGCTAATTCTTTATTCAAGAGCGTGTTCTCACTACCAAGACTTTGTCACTAGAGGATTGCTGTTGACATCCAAGCTTTTGAG
>JAUMGZ010181221.1:0-13994 GCA_032359645.1 Pododesmus macrochisma | reverse complement strand
ACACGTAGTTTGGTTTGGTGTCAGTGGTTTAACGTCACATTAACACGTGGTTTGGTTTGGTAGCAATGCTGTTTAACTTCACAATAACACGTGGTTTGGTTTGGTGTCTGTGGTGTTTAACATCACTATAACACGTGGTTCGATTTGGTGTCAGTGGTGTTTGACGTCACTTAACACGTGGTTCGATTTGGTGTCAGTGGTGTTTGACGTCAACTAAACACGTGGTTTGGTTTGGTGTCAGTGGTGTTTAACTTCACAATAACACGTGGTTAGGTTTGGTGTCAGTGCCGTTTAACGTCACTTTAACACGTGGTTTTGTTTGGTGTCAGTGGCGTTTAACGTCACTTTAACACGTGGTTTTGTTTTGTGTCAGTGGTGTGTAACGTCAACTTAACATGTGGTTTGGTTTTGGTGTCAGTGGTGTTCAACGTCACATTAACACATGGTTTGGTGTGGTTAAAATGGTGTTTAACAACACTTTAACACGTGGTTTTGTTTTGTGTCAGTAGTGTTTAACGTTACTTTCACACGTGTTTTAGTTTGGAAACAGTGGTATTTAACGTCACGTTAACACGTGGTTTGGTGTGGTTTAAATGGTGTTTAACATCACTTTAACACGTGGTGTGGTTTGTGTCAGTGGTGTTAAATGTTACTTAATCACGTGGTTTGGTTTGGTATGAGTGGTGTTTAATGTCACTTTAACACGTAGTTTGATTTTGTTTGGTATTAATGGTGATTAACGTCACTATAACACGTGGTCTGGTTTGGTGTCACTGGTGTTTAACGTCACTTTAACACGTGGTTTTATTGGTGTCAGTTGTGTTTAACGTCACTCTAACAAATGGTTTGGTGTGGTGTCAGTGGTGTTTAACGTCACATTACCCAGTGGTTTGGTTTGGTTTGGTATCAATGGTGTTTAACGTCACATTAACACGTGGTTTGGTTTGGTTTGGTATAAATGGTGTTTAACGTCAATTTAACATGTAGTTTGGTTTGGTTTGTTGTCAGTGGTATTTAATGTCACTTTAAGACGTGGATTGGTTTGGTGTCATTGGTGTCAAATGTCACTTTAACAAGTGGTTTGATTTGGTATCAGTGGTATAGAATGTCACTTCAACACATGGTTTGGTTTGGTATCAGTGGTGTTAATGGCACTTTAACACGTGGTTTGGTTTGGTGTCAGTGGTGTTAAATGTCACTTTAACACGTGTTTTGGCTTGGTATCAATGGTGTTTACTGTCACATTAACTCGTGGTTTGGCTTTTAATCAATTGTGTTTAACGTTAATATAACACATGGTTTGGTTTTGTGTCAGTAATCTTTAATGTCACGTTAACACGTGATTTAGTTTGGGGTCAGTGGTGTTTAACGTCACCTTAAACATAATTTGGTTTGGTTTGGTGTCAGTGGTGTTTAACGTCACTTTAACACGTAGTTTGGTTTGGTGTCTGGTGTTTAATGTCACGTTAACACGTGGTTTGGTTTGGTATCAATGGTGTTTAACTTCACAATAACACGTGGTTTAGTTTAGTGTCTGTGGTGTTTAACGTCATTTTAAACATAATTTGGTTTGGTTTGGTGTCAGTGGTGTTTAACGTCACCTTAACACGTGGTTTGGTTTGGTTTGGTGTCAGTGGTGTTTAACGTCACTTTAAACAGTGTTTGGTTTGGTTTGGTGTCAGAGTGTTAAACGTCACTTTAACACGTGGTTTGGTTTGGTGTCAGTAATGTTTAACGTCACCTTAACACGCGGTTTGGTTTGGTGTCAGTAATGTTTACCGTCACATTAAAACGTGAAAGTTATATTTTACTGACCTGGTTAAATTATATCCCAGATGCGCGATTGGGAACGGAAGAGAAACGTTACATGTAATAGGAACAGTTTGGTAATAGAATATGCTTTGCTTCGCATCACTTGCACAATGTGTTCAATTGTGCAGTGACAAAGGTTTAAAAATCGTTGGACTTTTATAAAAAAAAAAAAAAAGTTCATTCTTATTGATTTAGCTGACTTTGTTCTTGCTACAAAAAACCCATCAATATACCACTGCACCTAAACGGTATCAGTGTGACCTGGATTGATAATTTAGAAAATCTGTTGAAAAACAAATAATTACTAAAAAAAGAAATCATTTATTGCAATTCTTCCCACTGAGTTGAAAGTCTCAAGCGGGGATTACCATCTGCATCTTACACAGGCTTACCGGAGAACGCGAGGAGAATCGACAGCACCAGTTGTGTCATCCCCCATCTCACCTGCAACAAATAACATTGTATAACTAGATCACAAAATGATTAACCACGTTTTTAAGACACGTTTCTTACTTTCATACAGTGACATATAAAATCAGGCTCACACCGGGAACACACCCTGAACTATACTTTAAAGGCAGTAAACATATGAACAAGCGGCAGGATAGAAATTGATAATAAATGTACTTTTCTATAAATTTGCGGGAATATGGGGAAGGGGATTTGCGTGCGTGCAGCGTTTGTCACAAATGTGATTTTTTATTCAAGCGCAAATAGAATAATGTCACAGTTTATCATACCCGTAGGTCAATGGCGTGCACTTCCAATTAGAGAGTACATTTAACGTTGTACGCGTTTGCAATGTCACAAACTGAAAGGTTTTGATATGATATTAAATGAATTAAGTTGTCGTAAAAGCCCAATAATTTAAAAAGATATATTTTATATAAACCGACGACTTCTATTAACCATGCTCTAAAATTCAATTATATTACTATTTTTGTTTGGTTCGTGTGGGGGTTATTTCCCTTTTATTACAATTTCGTTTGGTGATAGCACTGACAGCCAGTATATAATGTACATGGTATTATCGGACTAGCTAAATTTTTGTGCATTTTTGATATTAATTAATAAGAAATTTTGAGACAAAAATGCTCCAAATCTGAAAGCGTCGATATGTGTAAAAATTGACTGTACAGAGGACCGATGATAATCGAATGACAAAATTTGAACAAAAAAACTCAAACCGTTAAAAACATATTGTGCAGAAATTATCAGCCAAAAAGACTGAAGTAAGCTAAACAAATATTTGTAAACTTTACGAACTATCTTGATCCCTTATTTAAGAAAAGGCATTGCTATCGATCATGAAATACACTAGTACGTAATGCATGGTCTTGACTATCTGAGCGAACTGTTGACCTTCTTTAAATATGTTCAATGAAAAAAGAAAATAAACTTTTAACAAGTATATGAAATGAATACAAATCTGAATGAAGTATCTTTCAGGGTTTTTTAGTGTTGCTGTATATAATGATGGATACAATTGAACTTTCTCAAGACTGCATACAGTTCGTTTTCACTGAAATATGTTAAAATAACATCCTAGATTGTACACTTGTGTGCTGATATTTTGTGTCTTCTTCCCTATACTGTCACGTGATCTGGTATTTATTGATAAATATAATATTTTGATGAAAACGCAAATATAATGTTCCTCTTTTTAATTTGTGCATATGTCTTAAAAAATATGTATAAATTTTGCAATACATATTATTAATCAACAATATTACGGATATCTGAGGCAATTATTCAATGATTGGAATTCTTTTCGTCTTCCATTTTTTGTTTGTTAAAAAAACATTTGAAAGGAATTCAACTTAATATAGCGTCAAAGGAATTCGACTTTATAATTATGCCGACTTAATATAACCTAAAAGGAATTCGACTTTATAATTATGCCTTTCATAAAGACGAATAAAAATCATAACTAAAGAATTCCTCTTTAAATTTAAATAAAATCCTTTCTTATACGTAGACAGGAATGTCTCAAAAATACTAATCGGTAAAGACGATTTATTTTAGGATTAACTATTTAATCTTGCTTGACATGCCAATGAAACATATCAACACATTGATTTACGTCACGTTAACGTTCAGTTCACCGTGATGACCCACCCTCCATGTCCCAATTAATCATAAAAGTTTTAATCAAGAATCCTTTTAATTAGTTCGTGTAGTTTGTAAAAACTTGCTACTGCGTAAACACCTTTTTAAATTAAGCAACTTAATTTTTGATTTGAGATTTCCACAGAAACTCCCAAAGTTCAACACCTAAGTTCAATTAAAGGCGCCACGGAGATTTTCAAAGAAAGTTCAACACTTACGTTAAAGACATCACAGATATTGCGTTTTAGCATGTTAAAGTGCGATGCATAAAAAGACTTGACATTTCGATGAATATTCATATTGGCAGTCGGGCGGTGGACATAGATGATGTTACAATTTTTATAATGGAAAGCATGATTTATGTTACCTATCAGTGTGTAAAAGTTGGAAACATATAAATAGGACACAAGCCTTGTATAACTGACAAGATGCAATATATATTACACGCACTGAAAATTTCAGCGTCAATAAGTTATGTGTGTCATCAAATCGTGCTGTTTCATTTTTATCAGTTCTGCGTATCAACCACACATTTACATGTGCTCAACAAACAAGTTTATATTTGATACATAACACAAACAATTAAATTTCGATAAAAATTAAAATGAAGGTCATTTGAAAAAAATAGATAATTGCCAATTCAACTGTCATGTTTACGATACGATAGTAAAGTGTTCATTTACCATACATTTTACATCAAATATTTATGTTCAATATATATTTATGTTTTTTCACATCTATTAGTAAGTTTGAATCTTTATATTTTCTTTAGTTTTGTTTTTAATAAAACCAGTATTTCCAGCGTAATTTTTATCATTTCGTTTGACAAAACAACACGTGAACGTTGACGCATGTTAGCACTAGATATTAAAGATAAAAATGTTTGAAACATTACATTAATCTTTAGTTTTGCGATCATCGGTTTTTATGTAATTTGTTATCATTTTTATTTGCCGACAATACAACATTACGTTGACGTAAGTGAAAATTAGATATTAGATATTAAGATTACAGTGAAATTGTGCACAACATATTAGTACCGTGTGAATTATGTATAATTATCTTTTTATGTATCATATTTTTATAATCGGTCGTTTTCTATATACCAACATCTCCTATAACACGTTTTATAGGCGCTACGTGTTCTAGCCCTCGTGCGCAGACACATTATCATATGTCAGTCGGTTCAAATCACCCTGACATATTACATGTACATAATTATCAAACTTATGTTTATTCTGTAATATAAAACAAGACATGATTTTATCGTATGACGTTTGCACAACATGATAAGCTGGTGTTATTGTTATGTCATTATGTCAAATGTACTGCGACTAGTTCTGAAAATTTCTATTTACTCCAACGATTCGACCTAGGTGATATTAAACTCTGCAACTGTGAATTATTAATTAATCCACTGATTCGATCTGGGATATAAATTATGAATCTGTTAATGTATTGCACCACTTCGACCTGGGGGATGATATATTCTAAAACTCGTTATTTACTCAACCGATTCGACCTGGGAGATATACAGGATAATATATAATAACTACGTCTTATCCTAGATGCATGGTCCTATACAGCGGCTGCACCCCAAGTTTGGACAGAATTACTTCACTTGACCTGTCAAACTGATTGCCGAAATAACCACAAAGAATGATTAAAAATGGCAACTATTCACTGTTAGCTAACCCTTTGTTGCATACGCACTCCTTGACTTCTGTACACGGGTAGGGGGTGTCCTTATGCCCACAAAAATCCCTACACATTGACACACTGTCCCACAAGCTCCCTTCTTAAATGCTATTTTGCATAAGTCTGTGTACGTACTGTATACTATATAACAATAACCAGCTCCTCGGCAATCCCTCGACCCAATAATCCATTATGCAGTTATTCTGATAGTGTTTGATCTCTGGCTATTCTCCGTCCATGATCAGAAATCTTTAAGCCGCATTTGAGTGACGAGCGAAAATTGTTTGAATTCCCTCGACTGGTTTTCTCGGTACAGGGATGGTTCTTTAAGTATTGAATATCTTGGCTGGTAACCACGTTATTTGTTCGCAAAGAAGTCGAGCTATCATAATATTTGATTTGTTGTATAAGATGGCAAAACAAGATTTCCACTGTGAAGATTAATGACATTCGGTATCGCTCGTGCTCCCGCCTTGCGTCGTCTTGTGGAGTTTACGAGTAAAAGAAATTTGATAAATTCTTAATAAGCATAAAAACTCTTCACTTTTTCAGCTGATTGCTAATATCTGTCTTCTGCTATATTCCCAAGCATTCACATCGATTGCCGCTCACTCCTTGTTCGTAATTTAATTTGATATATACGATCGACTAAAGGGATACTAAAGACCGCCGTATAATACTTAGAAAAAAACCGACATATTGTAACAATCGTGAACTATGATAGAAAATTGACATGTCAGTAAATCATGTTTCACTCGTAACCACGCTTGGTATTTTTGGTTTTTTATATATATATAACGTAATTTCACAACGACAACCAGCAACGGTATGAAGAATTTAAACATATTCTTAACATACCAACATTGAATGTTATAGAAACCTTTTGTTTGTACATACGATTGAATTCAATTTATGAAGATTTATGTTTAAATATTTTTCACTGTATCAAATAACAGCACTGCATGTGGTTACTAAACGTATTCAGGTTAGTGGCCATGAACGTTACTATTATACCCCTGTCACACTCTAGTGCGATCAGACCCGCGCTTGCACTGCGCTGAAAAAGTATCAAGATATGAATAGCATGCAGGAAGAGCGCGGACAACTGTCCAACATTGTCAATTTTTAAAACAAGGTAGCCCATGGTTTTATCCGGTATATCAAGTTTCCAATGCTCTTAGTACGACCCGTTACGTTCATACTTTGTCCAGTCTCACGCTCTCGTGCGCTCTCACTGCGCTTCAACTACGTTGTTAACGTTCTTAGTGCGCCCAAGTCGCAGTAATTGCCTTGCTAGTACGTTCTCAATACGTATGCCTGTTCTACATGCAAATTTACTAACTTCTGTATAGTTAGCAAATTCTGCCTCTCTGTAGCCACGGTGAAGAGGAGATGGAGACTTTGCGCTGCCACGGCGACAGTACTGAGTCATTTAGCGCCCTAATCAGAACGTGTGCATGTTCGAAAACAAGCGCGATGCTATTGTGCTCAAGGGCGACCATGGGGACCCTCTTCATAACCAGTGCGTCACCAATCGGTTCTTGTAGACCTTAATGCGTTTGGCTTAGCGCTTTAATAATTTTGCAGCAAGAGCCGGTGTAACGTTGAAAATTGACCGCCGTTGAAAATGGAACCGGAAAGCCGTTGAAAAATGATCGCCAGGGTCATTTTTCAACGGGTAGTCTGTTGAAAAATGATTGTTGAAAATAGACCGCAGTCAGTTTTTTATTTCTCTTTTACCCCCTCCAGAAAAAAAAATTCGGGGAATATAGCTGTCACCTGGGATGTCCGTCCGTCTGTCCGGCCAGCGTCTGTACGTCCGTCTGTCCATTGTTTGTCTGGATAATAACTCAACAACTAAATATCATACACAGTTTAAACTTAGTGTGACGGTTGCCCTAGGGGCTGGATGCACAAAACCCTATTGATTTTTTCAGAGTGTGGCAGGGGTTTTACCAGACCGAGAATCGAACTAGGGAACCATTGATGCGAAGTGAGTATCTTAACTGCCGCGCAAGCAAACAAAATGTTCCCACGTGCATGATATTAAATATTCACAGACAAAAACACATATTGGTATAAAGATAAAGTATGTCTCAAGTATGTATCATACTACACACATTGACCTTGTATTTAAACATAACTTATATAGAAAATGTGTTTATATATATTACTCCTACAATATACCATTCAAGAAGTTGGTGTACAATCAAATATTGTAAAAGTCGACAGAAATAAATGGTATCTAATATAAATGCCACTCAAAAATCAGAACTGCGCAGTTATTCCTAAAATCGAGGCAGATATTGTGTCATTGCGGTGTAATAATATAGATATTTCGTTTGTGCAATGTATTGTATTATAATGTGCCCGTGTATAGACTATTTAGTTTACTGTAGTTCAACTATAACTGTGATAATACCGTTATCATGCCATCTATATTTTCCGTCGGCTTTGAATGAGCTATGTCTCGTATTCCTGTTATTTCGTAATTATATACGTGATATTTCTTTCTGTTTTGCACGTAACAAGGACGTCCGATTCAACGCATTACGTGTTCGTTTAGTGTCAGTTTTGGTGTTATCCGTATAATGACTGACGCATTTTCGTGTTTAATTCCTTTCTTTATTCGGTCTCTGTCATACATAATGTTAATTGGGGCTCTCTCTTATACATATGTTTTGTCGGGTCTCTCGTAAACAGTGAACGGATTATCTGGTCTCTCATACATATTATTTATTGGATGGCTCGTACACAGACGGTTAATCGGGTCACTCTCACAGACGGTTTAACCGGTCTCTCTAACACAGACGGTTTATCGGGTCACTCTCTCATAGACGGTTAATCGGTATCTGTAACACAGACGGTTTATCGGGTCACTCTCATTTAGACGGTTTATCGGGTCATTCTCAAACAGACGGTTTATCGGGTCACTCTCACAGACGGTTTACCCGGTCTCTCTCACACACGGTTTATCCGGTATCTGTAACACAGACGGTTTATCGTTGCCACTCTCTCATAGACGGTTAATCGGTATCTGTAACACAGACGGTTTATCGGGTCACTCTCCTTCAGACGGTTTATCGGGTCATTCTCACACAGACGGTTTATCGGGACACTCTCATTCAGACGGTTTACCCGGTCTCTCTCACACACGGTTTATCCGGTATCTGTAACACAGGCGGTTTATCGGGTCACTCTCTCATAGACGGTTAATCGGTATCTGTAACACAGACGGTTTATCGGGTCACTCTCATTCAGACGGTTTATCGGGTCATTCTCACACACGGTTTATCCGGTATCTGTAACACAAACGATAATGTCTTTAAAGTTTGATCTTTATGGGGGAATGGGGGGTATTTAAATTCACGGGATTCCAGGTTAAAATCCTTGTACACAGAACCGGAAATTTGCGTTCCTCGTAGTGTAGGACGTACTGATCTTTGTCTGGCCATCAACTTTCTGACATGGTTGAGTCTTCTAGTAACATAACCCTCCAGTTAGGACAGCTTTCCGTGTCATCTGAGCACGATAACTTGTCAATCATCCTGAACAGAGAATATATAACATGTCAATCATATAGTACGTATAATGTATCACGAATAAATAATTGATTTAGACTGGTTTAATAAGATATAACTTATATTTCATTATTATATGTAAGCGACATTGTCATAGGATGAAGTTTTGGTTGATTAATTCATAAACGAAAGTTGTCATGTGATCTTTTCTTCATTTTTCAATTACACGTAACATGTCATTGTGATCAACCTGTTTTTAATATATTAAATGTACGTTTCTTTGTAAATATTGTGCATTGTAGAGAGTGTTAATTTGTCACGCCATTTTTCAAGACAAGACTATACGTAAAGCAAATGAAACAAAATAAATGCAATTGCGAATCATTTAGTATGGGAATTAACCGGATGGTCCGTGAATGTTTTTTTGTTTATACATCCCTAAGCGAACATTGTTTTATGATTATTCCTTAAATTAATAGTTTACATTTCTAACAGATTCAGCTATAGATTTAACGCTTTTTTATAATTCTATTTGTCGTTTATAATAAAAAAAAACTTTTAAAGGTGTTAAAACAAGGAGTTATCACCCCGAAGAAAGCAATATTTACCGAGACCAAAGGCCGAGGTGAAAGTTGCAATTCAAGGGGTTCCTGTATATATCCTTGAATTACCTAAATTAATGTCGACAGCTATCTATAATAAGACATGACACTATCGACAAACAAAACTCTCATTAATAAGTCTAGTTAATAATACAGAACACGTATAAGTAATTACAAAATATATTCCTTAACCAAGAAAACAACTGTTGAATGATAAACATGACATTATTATCAAACACTGCAATAGGCCTTTGATTAAATATTTTAATTTTTAAAAGGGGACCGGATTCTAGAAAGTTATTCGGATTTTAATACATTAACTTCACGTGCATTTTCCAGCTGATGGCGGGGTAATATTATGTTCAATGAGTAATTTTGAGAAAAAGTCAAAAATTTACAGTCATATAATAAATTAGTTTCATGCTTAACAGAGAACTCTGGAAATTATTATGACAATCAAACAGTTGTGCATGGTCACTTTTTTGTAAAACTTTTAGAACAATATCTTCACAAACATCTAAAACAAATAAGTTATGTCAATGTTATTTTACACAACAATAGTTATAAATATATTAGCTTGTACACTATCTCAAGAAGGTCCTTACTTAACTTAGCTTCCACAGCGGGCGGAGTCAAACGTTTCTTATACCGATAACACAATCACCACTTTAAAGATAACAATTAAGTGCGATTGTCTAAATAACCCCACACGTAGTTTAAAGAATCCCGAACAAGAATTTGGGATTATCGTGCTGTCAATGATCCGGATACTTGTTGCATAGTTTTATTTTTAGCAGATTCAAGTTATTTCGAGATGTTGATGTTATCTTTCTCACTGAACAGTCAGCGATCGTTATCGGGCCAACAATTAGTGTAGACCAATGAAATATTACTATACACGGATGTCACTTAAAATCTTTTGGAAAATGTCTAGGCATAACATGACTGTTATAATTAATTAATACTTTGTTTTATTTAAATTTTCTATATTTGAATAAATATATGTTTATCACTGCATTAAATTGCAACAGATGCGACTTACAAAGGAATATGGGTATGCGTGTATGGTTTACATTGTATGGTGCTGGTGACACAAGAAACCCATGTAGGTAATCTTAGGCTAACTTTGCACTTGGTTTGACTTTTCTCTGTTTATATATTCAAGTTAATCGATGTTATCTTTCTCCTACAGATATAAAAATTGTCAATGTTACTACGTACAGAATTGACTAATAAATTACTTGGATCAAAGCATATATATAAGGTCTTTACGGAAACTCCTATCGACGTCGTTACATTAAAATGAGTTTAGGAATAGATCCATCTTTTGCCTGGTCATTATATTACACAAATTACACAACTACATTTTATACATGGCTGAATCAACACGCCAAATTAGAACTCTGAATCAGCCAAAGTACGATCTCATAATCATAATCAATCATACATGTGTCCATTATGTATAAGTTAGAGTCCGTGTAACCACAATCCACCTTTCATGTAACTGAAAACTTTTATCTTCGAGGAAGTCAAGCATTTCTTGGGTTTACCGTCGAAAGCAAAGGTCAGGCCGGAAACCGCAACTATGAAGATAAGCCTGGATTGAGGTTTGGTCGGTATGCCCTATTGCGATCGTGACCACGTGTGAATATCACCACTGAATATATTCGACATTTAATGACGTGTTTCTCTCCTTTTTGGACAGGAATAACGATCGAGGGGAGAGATAAACTAATTTCTTTGTCATAGAAGCATGTGTGAGGGTTTAGTGAGTGTAAGAATTATGCAACAATTGTCTGGCATCGCATGTGTTACAACAGTGCACTGTAATTAGATGCATTTAAGAATTAAGTTATCTCGAGCTGGGTGTGAGAAGTAAATTTTATTTCTTGCACTAAAATAAGTTTATGCAAAAACTTGAGTTTTTTTTGTCAGCGGATGACCACTTTTTTATGGTTCATTTATTTGTATTAAATTTTCTCGCTTCCTTTTTTCAGTTTTTACTTAAATGATCTTAATTACATTCTTTGGGTAAATCATGCTGATAAACATATTGATATCAGCATTAACATTGATTTAAATGTCTCCAAACATCGAGAAATTATAGCTGTGTTAAAGAAAAGACGGGGTCTTGGTTGTATCCGTCGATTACGCATTGAATGAGATAATTGAAACCACATATTAAGATATTTCAAAAAATAATTGATTGTTTAATTGTTACATCATATCATTTGGTAAAGTTGCCCTTCCTTGAAACGTGCAATACAATCAATCAATGAAATGAAAACTTACACTTGAATCGTTTTTATATAAACACGAGGGAGGAATAATTTAAAACAAAAAACAAAAAAAAACTAGCCGGTATTTTACAATGTGTATGTAGATCAAATAAATCTTCTTCTTAGTCATACATTAGCATATTCCAAATTTTCTTCGGATCAAGCATCGCGTTTATTTCTGTATCATTAAAATCAAAAACGATTACAAGTATTTAGTACATTCATAATCAAAAACAAAATGATTTAGAAATTATCGCATCGAGGAAAGTTCCATACGAATTAATATAATTTTTTTTATGATTTTGAATAAATATAAAATCTATACATTCATACAAAAGTACGTAGTTTGAAGTACATATGTGTATGCGGTATGACACGTGCTATGCGTGCCTCGACCTCCATTTGACATTACAGAAAAGTGATATGTAAATTTTGAAGATATCGAAAAGCAAATCTCGCTTTTTATAAAGAATCCCTAAGTTAAATGTATTCTTTAACACAAAACGTGCCTGCTTTATGATCCGAATGAATTTTAAATAAGTGCTTGCAAGAACCACACCTTACTTAATAGAAATGTTATACAGGAATTCATTTTCAATACCAGCTTTACATTTTAACTGAATAAATACACAAGTACGTGTATTTAAGATTTTCTTATAAGATTGTCCACATACGTTGAACGTGACTCGTGCGCTCCTGGGGCCACGAATACACATTCGCTACACTCATTAAGCGTTGAGTATAATATTGAATTAGTTACTATAATTTCTTAAGTAAGATGTTGTTGAAAAAAATACTATGAACATTAAATTTTCGTATTGGTTTTTATATTTCCAAACATTATGTGGAATCAACAGACCAAATGACATTATCAGATTAACAATAATCGTATCAGATAATTCAGTGCCAGAATAAACTTCATGAATTAAAATAACGTCACAGAAATCACCAACACTAGATATCATAGAATATGGATAGACCCGTAACATCAGTAGTCAGTGGACAGACCCGTGAAATCAGTAGTTAGTGGACAGACCCGTGACATCAGTAGTGAGAGGACAGACCCGTAACATCAGTAGTCCACCAAGACTAGATATTATAGAATGAGGACAAACCCGTGACGTCAGAAGTCAGTGGACAGACCCGTGAAATCAGTAGTCAGTAGACAAGACCTGTGAAATCAGTAGACAAACCCGTGAAAACAGTGGACAGACCTGTGAAATCAGTGGACAGACTTGTAACATTATAGGACAGACCTGTGAAATCAGTGGACAGACCGATTAAATCAGAAGTCAGTGGACAGAACTGTGAAATGAATAGTTAGTGGTCAGACTCGTGAAATATGTAGTTAGTGGACAGACCCGTGAAATATGTAGTCAGTGGACAGACCCGTGACATCAGTAGTCAGTGGACAGACCCGTGAAATCAGTGGGCAGACCCGTGAAATCAGTGGACAGACCTGAACCATCATTGGACAGACCTAGACCTGTGAAATCAGTGGACAGACCTGTGAAATCAGTGGACAGACCTGTGAAATCAGTGGACAGACCTGTTAAAACAGCGGACAGACCTGTGAAATCAGTACACAAACCCATGAAAACAGTGGACGGACCTGTGAAATCAGTGGACAGACCTGTAACATTATAGGACAGACCTGTGAAATCAGTAGTCAGTGGACAGACCCGTGAAATCAGTTGGCAGACCCGTGAAATCAGTGGACAGACCTGTATCATCATTGGACAGACATGTGAAATCAGAGGACAGACCCGTGAAATCAGTGGAGAGACCTGTGAAATCAGTGGACACACCTGTGAAATCATTGGACAGACCTGTGAAATCAGTAGACAGACCTGTAACGTCATTGGACAGACCTAGACCTGTGAAATCACTGGACAGACCCGTGAAATCAGTGGACAGACCCGCGAAATCAGTGGACAGACCTGTGAAATCAGTGAACAGACCCGTGACATCAG
>JAUMGZ010181210.1:0-13994 GCA_032359645.1 Pododesmus macrochisma | reverse complement strand
TAAAAAAAACTTTGCACGGCCTCAATAAATTCTACGGTCATCCCGGGATCAAAAGTTTCCAAGTCAGGCACCTCTTTTGAATTTAAAAAAGTGCCAGACATGCTTCCACCCAAGTTGGACATGGGAGTATGTTTGGTGCAAATAATGCGGCTTTGAAAACAAGTTGAACAGCGAGAAGAATTAGTCGTTATCCACCATTGCTAAAGGCGTACAACGAAACTTAATGTGCACAGCGATTGGTCGAGTGCTGTGCAGTTAGTCAACCAGGCGACATTTAACATTCTGTAGAATTTGTTTACAAATGAAGCTCCACGAGGTAATGCGCTGTCGAAATATGCCTAAATATGACCAAATCTTGAAATTTTCTGCATTAGTCTTTGAAAATCGATTTCAGAAAACACTGATCGATTAATTGATTTTCTAGACAAAACGAGGCAGCGTCGACAAAATCGATTAATCGGAACAGCACTATCTCATGGTCTAATAATAACGTAATTTCTCTGCTTGTAACAGTGCACGCTTATGGTGACTTTATAGTGCTAACTCACTGAAGTATCACACTGTAGACACATTGACATGATACTTCACTCAATCACATTATACTGACACTGAGCCAACCAGTCCTCCTCCTATACTCTTAAATGGCAAACAATTCAAGCCTTTTTAACAGAAAATGCTTGATATCAAACTCTTCCTAGATATTCCTAAATTATGTTAATGTATATAACATTTCATCAAAATATGACAAAAACCTGATTTTAGAGTGATTACAACTTTTGACAGGTAATAAAGGGAGATTATTTTAATACCCGAATACTGATAGTGACAAAGACCTTAAACTTCCAACAATTTTTAATGCAACCCAAATAAATTGTCTTCTTCCTATTTTCCTAATAGAAATTTATCATACTAAAATGTGGCTTGAATCCAACAAATTGAACTAGAGGTGCTCTACAGAAATAACCTAATGGACAATATATTTATGATTAGGAACAGTGACCTGATCTTTGAACAAAATCAAATTTATATATCTTCTTTCAGTAATGGTAACCTTGACTTTTGACCTATGAACCATCAGTTATCAAAAGGGTTCTTCTTTTTAAATAGGGAACCAACATACAAATTTAGCTTGAATCCAACCTTAGTAACTATTGACAGATACTGAGCGAAAAATGAACTCAAGTTCATATTTCCATTTTTAGTAACAGTTACTTTGAACTTGGATCCAAGAAAACCCTTATTTGGTAGGGTTTTAACTTTCTTAACACGAAACTAACATTCTAAATTTCGTTTTATTCTAATAACTGAAATGAAAACCTTATGCATAAACAAACATGTATTCAAATGGACAAATGAAGCACACATTGGCTATATCATACCCCAGATTAAAAAATAAATTTCAACTTTTTAAAGACTCTTTATCATGTAAGAAAGATATAAACAACAGAACAACTTTGACAATAGGTATATATATCTATGATTGTGGACCACAGTAACCTAACTGTATACTATAGTTTAATTCTCAAGCCCTATAAATCTGTATAATAATGCTACAAGTCTGTTATCTTGATCTATGTATAAAGTATTAGACTGGTATTATAGATTACAGTGATCTGATGACCACATTCTGTGTAATATCTCTCAAAGAATTAGGCACAGTCACGTATATCAAAGGAAGTGCTTGTGTTACTGACCATGTTATTGACTCAAATAACAACACATTATCAGTATCACTCTGACCGATCTGTGAGGAATGGCGCCCACTTACAGGAATCATTATGTAAGTGTGCCAATGACAGATAATTATTTTTAAACACAATGAGAATTGTGAACAACTTTCTCATGGGTGAATAAGAAATACATGTAGGGTAATGTTTAAATAAGTATGCAAGTCACGATTACTGGATAATACGAAAAAGTGATAGGACGTCTTTAATTAATATAAGGACACAAAATACTTGTATAATCTCCCTACTTCTACTAAATATAGTTAAAATAGTTTATGGGGAGGGGCAAATCAACTTTAAACATCCAAAATTTGTATATATATGCATACCAAAAAAATATCTGGTAACAATTTAAAGTAATTATAAACCTTAGTAAGAGATAAACAGTGTTTAAAAGAATCAAGGTGATATGTACCCCTTAATAAATCTCATCAAAATACTGGTTTTTAATGATAATGCACTTAAGACATTCAAAAGGCCCATCTATATACTCTAAAGAATGTTTAGTTACAATTTCAGGTGAAATTATTCAGTAGTTTATAAGAAATGCTGATAACTAAAGAGCACCCCCACTTTGATGCAAGGCCCTATTAAAAGTTTGGATTTCCATGTCTTTGGGATCACACATATTACATTATGTGAAAATTGGTCATGTATTTTGGAGAGAAAAAATAGACAGATGACAAGGATGAAGGATGGTGTCACACCTATAAAATAGGTCACTAAAAGCTTTTTGCTCAGGATGTTAGATGTGAGGTGGAGTTATTTGATGTTTTGTAACATAACAAGCACGGGTAAGAAATGAAAGTCAGTGTCATTTCAAAAACTGTGTAAACTACTCAGCTTCAACTTTTTTCATGTGTATAGTCTTAGTTTACAAAGTAGATGGCTTTAAATGTTTGATGACACTTATTACTTTTAATAGTCCCATCTTCTGACATCAGGTACAGTGATAACACAGTATACTTATTTACTATTTAAAGGGTTTAAATGTTTTAATCCCCAGGCTAGTGATCTGTATCTTTTTTCAATTTACGGCAATAATCAGTTTTAAGCTGCATACACACCCAGATAATTGGGAGTAGAATTCCACTGTCAAGAATAATCACATAAATCTACAATGGATTTCATCATTTAAAGCAATAAAAAGAAAGGAATACCCTCCCTAGAGGTAAGAACTTTATAACCCAGGCCTGGTTACAAGATATGACAGTTAAACCATACACACTGGTACATGCAAGCTTGCAAAAACATTCCCTATTCAACTGAAAAACTACCCTTGAAAAGCATTTAAGAAAAGAGATTATGTGATACAAAATGTAGGTATCGCTTGAAGTACAAAGCCTGACTAAATCTCTACAATAGGATTGTCTATTTCTGTGTTACATGGTAAAAGTGTATTAGACTGATCAGACCTTTCTTGATTTCTAATTAACAGTTCGTAATAACATTAAACAAGACACAACTGAAAGTGTATATATAATTGGAATTTCATACAATTACACATTGTGTACAAGTTTCAAGTGTTAAATTAAAGACACTACACAAACAAAATAAAGGAAAAGGAAAGCTTTTGTTATGAATGTAATGAATGAATGTTGGAAAGACACCACACATATACTTAAACAAAATAAAAGAAAAGAAAAGCTTTTGTCATGAATGAATATTGAGAGATGTTAGACTGACAATAGGTAATTGTAAGTAACCTACTAACAACGTAAACGTTTTTATTATATACACAAGTGGAGAAAGCGGTAGCATCGGTTAGGGAGGTCTCTATCATAGTATACACTTGTACTTCATAACCTAAAACACCTCTGTACATACGGTATACAATTATATACTTCTCTCTTTATTACAATGGGTACATTCTATACAGATATTTTAAGTTAAATACTTGTGAGTATGACTGGTAATAAAATATGGGTTAACAGTTTCTGAATGAACACCTTTCTTCATCTCATCATGCGGACCTTTGATCTTAAAAGATTTACAAAAGCTATTATGAAGGCTACTCATAAAAGTGTACATACAAATAAAAAGAGGAAACTTACTGTGAATTTGTGAGGGCTCTTAGGATCACTTAGTGAGATCTTTGATGTGGAGGGTATCCCTGACAGTGGTTGCCGTAGCTTCAACACAAGCTCCGAATCACATCCAACAGAAAGTACAACAGACGTCCGATTTATGTGGATGAATATAGAAGAATATTTAATCACTGGGTTAATTCCTAACTGCACAACTTTCCTCTGGAATGATATTTTCCCTTGATATCGCAATACTAATTTTCTTTGTTTTATATTTATTGATAATTCTAAATATGGTAAAGATTTTTTACGGTGAAATATACTGAAAAATGTCACAGTTTCATGTTCTGGCTGTATTTTCCCAGCAATGAAAAATGATAAACTTCCCTTGTAAGATTTCCAAAATTTTCTATAATTTTTTCTTTGAAAAAGTCTAGGATTCCACTTTTCTGTCAATTTCACAAAATTCTTTGCAGAGAATTCTACACCTTTCGTACCATTAAATTTCCGTAAGTATTGTAATAAATCCACCTCTGAAATGAAAATAAAAATTTAATGTATTAATCCATAATAAAAAGATATTTCTTTTGTCCAAACAGTGTGTATCAGTTCTTCAAATATGCAAATGAAAAGTGTGGTTTTATATGCATCTCCAACTTAAGATGAAATTGTGATTCAATGTAATAATGATAATATCAATAAATCTATACATCATACATATTTGACAATAATTTAGCTAGATTAGGGTATTTTTGAGATGCATCTCAATATGAATTAAAATAACTCTTGTTTTAATTGATTAAAATATGACTATTATATACATACCTGTAATAAACATCAAAAGCATGTACATTACATACTGGTTATATATTCTTATTGTTGTGCTTTGATACACATTTTTGTCATTTGATAGAATATTTACTCCAAGAACCTCCAGTGAAATACAAAAGCTTTAGTATATGATTTCATAAATTATCAGCATTTAGACTTTTTTGCTTTATACATAAACCACAGGGACAAAATTCAAGTTCAGTTGCTTATTCCAAATTCTATAACTTCATCAGAGAGACATTCCTATTATAATCTCAAAATCATTGACACCCATTTGTTAACTTATATTTTCACTTAATTAAGGCAACTTTCTGACAAAAAATTATTAAAACTCAAAACTCTATCTTGGTCTGTACATATAAATAGAAATTGATTGTTTTATGTTTTTAAGGATCATGAAATTTTCCATTGTAAATTGCAAACATACAATAATGTACTGTCATTGCTGTGTGATAATATATGATTAATACCATACTGGGCACTCACTGCAGCTTTTCTGAGGAATTGTATAACAATTTTTGCTGAGGATTGTTAAGAGCATCAGAAACTTTAGCAACACATCAACTTAGCAAGAATGTAGGGCATATGGAATGTATAACTTTATATTAATCAACACTTCCATGATCCACACACCTGTGGATGGGAGATAACACCCGATACAAGGGTGTAAGGGGAGATAACTTTACCACAGGGGAGATAAGACATAATATTTTAATGCAATTTGATATCAACTATAGCACAGTTTTATCTCAAAATGACATCATTATCTGTAAATATTTAGTCAATTTTGACTTACAGAATTAGACTGAAAAATACCTGGATTTACAACTTTATATCTTTGCATTTCAAGCTAATTCAAATATACAGATGATCTCATGAAGACCTTATCATATGAGAAATACAACAAAAGCACTTCACTTTAATTGTATTTATACAAATTTGATTTAATGGATTCTCTGCATAGCATAGTAAGTCAAAAATACACAGTAAACCTGTAGTTCATAAAGCATGTATAATTGACATTTACAGTGTATATGTACAGTACATAACATTAACTAACCTATAGTTCATACACACAATCTTAGTATATCATACTCTCATAGTTATAAAAGCAAAGGTAGGCATTGTGAACAAAGAAAATTCAATCCTTAATCAATTAACAAGAAAGAGGCAATTGTAGTTAATGGTGGATAGACATGGCATAATCGGAACAAATTGGCAGTAAACTGTATGTTAATTGGCTGATAATAGACCAGTACCACAGCATCATGGGAAATATTCTACAATCAGTTATTCTGGGTCAAATAACACACAGTTGTGAATTGTTTTACCTATAATACATGTAATAATCTCTGCTTTCATCCTGGGAAAGTGTACTAATTGTTCCTCATGACTTCCTCTGTACACTAATCTGCACATTCCAGAGATCATTATTACATGTATACCTTTATAGTATGTACTACCATTTAGACTGCAGCATCAAACAATTCAACTCAAGGTATAAACTTTATAGGACCAGAACAAATTTGGTGTTTCCGCTAATGGCTTCAAAATAAATTGGGTACGTAGGAAGGCAAATCTTTTTATTTTGTTCAAGTTATTACATGGGATAATAGAGACAAAGGTTCTGACTTTAACAGTGCTTGTCTGAATATGGCAAAAAAAACTTTTAGGGTAGGCGCTAAAAATTAGTGTTGGTAGAGTTAGCAGAAACACAAGCATATTGTTTTTTGACTAGTGTAATGTAGAAACTTGTAAGGTTCTATTTTCTTTTTAAAATAAACGCTGCAGGTATAACCATTGTAACTTAAAAACAGCATCCTGTAATTGAAGGCAACAAATGTGAGCTTGCTTGAGATTGTTATTAACATGTCTGGGGCAAACTATTAAATGAAAGAACTTTACAAAGTTTTACTCATTTTTCTATTTTGGGAATTAACAAGCCTTCAATTAAACTGCATGTTATTAATTACATTACTCATTGCCTTACAGCTCCATAACACAACAGGAATGTTACTGTTTGTACCAGATGATATTTATAGATGTAGTTTTATAAAGATAAATTAGAAGTTCAGCCATCTTTGATCATTTTGTCCGTGTCTTGTCAACAATTTAGGATAGTTTTTAAGTGAGTATAGCTTCTTAAAATGTACAGCTACTTGTTGCACTCATTGGTGTCATCAGAAAGTATTTTTGATCCACTGATATAAAGGGTGAGAAAAGCTGAAAGTGGTAAGTTGCAATTCATGGCTTTGTAAAAACTGTTATAACCATTCTTTTGCAAGGGGGTTTTGCAATATCCACTGGGGGGAACCAAACCTCTCCTCTTTTTGAGTAACCTTTCACATTGAATTAGGTCTGGCCACGACCTTGGAATGGCTGACCAGTGGTATTGCCATAGATGTTGGTTTGCCTGAAGCCCAATACTATACTGTTTATGACATCAGTATATAATAATAATATAATGTGACAAAAGTTAAGTCTTAGATCCCTATAACTCAATCACTGCTTTGAAAATGCATAATTATCAAGCAGGGCCCTAAGTAGGTTTTCAACGTTTCATTTTCCAAAAGGCTACCATATTTTGATTTTAGTTTCCGTTTTTAAAAATTTGTCTCTATTTAAAAAAATAACATACTTTTGCATTTCCATTCTTTTTTATTCGGTTGGATCTTAAATTGGGGTATTTTGTGTCTATACTCAATCAACCTTACCAACAAGAGCACTGCAAACGGTACAAAATACGCCCACCAGAAAATTGACACAGAGTTTGTGTAATAATAGAAGGATGCGGGAAATTCTAACAGCTTATTTCAAAATATATTCTTTCATACATGTATATAAAAAGGTTAGTTTTGATATGATAACAAAATGTTGACATTTAAAGACATAATACTGCTAAAAAATTCAATTTCAAAAACAATAATTTCTTTGTAAAATCATCTTGACAAGTCTAGCTTGAGCACACCACACACATTCTATAATACATTCTATAGAATGAAACAAAGCTAATTACCATTCAGACCTTCTTTCTTTTTAAGCTTACTTCTAATACAAGAGCTACATACTGCCTGTATACATATACTCTATTCAATAGCTTTTAACTAATTCTGCTACAAGACGATCTATACATGAAGTGATTACTTCAAAATTTTAGCACTCAATTGCAACTATCATACAAATCGTTTATAAATACCAAAGTGCACCACAATTTGATTACACAAAACTATGCTGCAATACTCAGACATTTTCATTACCTGTAAACTGGATATTTGACACAACAGCAGAAAAAATGCTTACAAAAAACAAATTGGGAGAGATAAGATGTGCAGAGTGCAGCACATTTTGACAGTAAATGGCACGTTTCACATGTGGAAGCAATAACGTGACACCCATATCCTTGTTGTATAATAATTAACAGGAGTACATCTCTGATCGATGGCATTAATTCTGTGATAAAATACCAATAAATGCATGTAGATAAAACACTCTTTATATGCAGGATGGTAAGGTGCACGCTAACCACATGTAGAGCATGCATTATCAGTGTTGCCTTCAAGTATGCTTTGGACCTAAAATCTTGCGGCTTAGCAAATCATCTATAATTTTTTCCCCAAGATACTTTCCTCTATAACAAGTTTTTTTAATTGATTTATAATTATAACCGTATGTAAAGATTTTTATAACAAATTTTTTCCAAACTTTTTTACATGTGCATGAAAAACGGAATTCTGTGATGTACAGCCTCCAAAGTGTCTGATGTGCTAACATGGAATTCTGAGAGCACATGTTTGAAATAAACTTTCATTTAGCCTGATTTCTTACTCATTGTAAGTATACATGTGGGGAGCAAGCTGACCTGTATTAAACACTGTTCCCATTACTGAAATCAATCCAACATGTACCTATTTTGGTATGTAATAAACAACATGTAGATAGAAGATATATACAAAGAACACATCTCTAAACGACTACAGCAGCTGACCGACCCTGCCAATGAATTAAGACACAAATCAATTAAAACTGTTCCCCATGTCATCTGATTATAGAAAGATTAACTTGATTCAAGGCAGATTTATAAACTAACTCATAATTTGACTTGTTAAACCCTTGAGGGTTTTTTTAATTTAGGATATACGTTACAAATGTAACCATTTACAAGAACCTTTCTTAAACATTTTCAAAATATGCACTTGTAATTGAATCTAGAAGAAGCTTAAGTATAGGTCTGTCAATATAATACAGGTAGTAATGTATTGCACAGGTATTAATGTATCACACAGGTATTATGACAGAGAAGTTAAATAATTAAGTTAATGACTTATGTCGAACTTGCTAAAATTCAAAATCCCCCAACAGCATCAAAACTTTTTCTTGTAATTTTGAAGATATCCAGTTCTAAAATTAAATCATTGTACCGGTACATTAGTTCTCAAAATCTGTGCAAAACACCCATAATAACCTTCAAATCCAACTAGCTACACCTTTACTTACTACAAAAAAAAAAAATTCTAACTGATTGTTCTATAATTAAGAAAATTAAATATAATGGGGCCTTGGTGATGTAATATGAATGCTAAATCAGAAAAACTTACAGGTTTAACGATTTCATCTGAAAAAGCAAGTTACATTTGATCTTATGGATTTACAACTGAACTTTTAAATGTTTATTTCTAGAAAAGTTTAGTAATACATATTGCTAACTCTACAAATTATGGTGTTTATCTTAATCTGAACTGTCTATTACATAACAGATAGGCTAATAACTTTTATACTAAAGGGGGATAAACCCAAATTCAGAATTCAAAAAATTTGCAAAACCAAGCCCAGCAAATATTTAAATTTAAATGTGAAATGATTTACCATAGAATATTTAACAGAATTAGGTTGGGATTAAGTGCTTCCCTCATTTCACCATAATCATTGCACTCTTACAAAGCCTCATCAACAGCAAATTGACACAAGATGTCTCGATTTCTTAAAATATCCAACTGCAAAAGCCACGGTACATTGCAGAGCTCTGTAAATATGCTGTATTAAAGGAATCTATGTTGAAGAATACAGTTTAACTGGTTTGTGATGTTTTCATGTAGGCCTAATTCTCCTCTCATTATCGTGATTAACGCAGTTGGCTGCAAGATTTACTTCGGTAATTATGCGTTTATGATGGCGATATACACCAACAGATAAAACCAATTTTGAGTGGGGATTAGACTGCTAAAATAGAACACCACGCTACCTTCATCTCACAGGGATTACACGGCTAAAATACAACATCTCACAAATGCTCTGTTTGCTTCTTTTAATGTCAGCTGTTGCCTCAGTCAGTGCAAATTGCATTTGACATAGAAAAATATTTTGATGGTTAAAAAGCATTTTATGAATTATTTGTGTAGATCTGTCACAGTATGTTTTCTTTATTTACAGTACAGTAGATAATGAACGAACACTGACAACTTTGCAACTGTACGTCTTCTAAAAGCAGTTGCTTTATGTACGATTCAAAATTTGCATTCATGTATGAAACTCTTCCTAAACTCGAGCACAACATCAGGACATAAACCTCTATCATTACAGAGCAGGGAGAAAATACAAATCCAGAACTACACCATGTATACATCTGTACATCTTTCACAGTATGCATTCTTTTCATTATTCCTAGTACAGAGGATGAAGGCTGAACATTAACAACTTTGCACCTGTAGGTTATTGTCTTTTTAGTGCTATATAGAGTGAGTGAAAACTTACATGTCCTCTAAAAGTAGTGGCTTTATATTAGATTCCATGCATTAAAATTTGCATTAATGTATGGAACTGCTACAAGTCCCCTCCCTAAACTATAGGCACAGACAATGTTAAGCTCTATCATAACAGAGAATGAGAGAAAATTAAACAACTAAGAACTATACCATATGTATAAATTTTACATGCAAGTCATACATTTATCACTTTAAAACCATGTTTGATTGTCAAGTAACTTGCATAAGAACCTATAAACTAAGAAGACTAATGACAAAAACAAAACTGACTAGATTAATATTGCATGTTAGCAGTACAGTTTTTACAAGATGGATGTCTTCTGCCTTGACTAAAGCGAACTATAAATGTATTTCTCAAGGCTGTTGAACTTAAGATTCATGCATGCCCAAAATATAGCTTATAATGTTCTAGTGTGTCAAGACAATCCAGATGTATCTTAATCTTTCAAAGACTATATATATAGTTACTAAAGTACAGTGTACAAGCTGGTAGATATTTAATTGAAATTTAAAACACTTCAAAACATTTATGCAAATGAAATAGTAATTAAATTAGAGCTTAAAAGGTTTTGGAAAAGTAGAAAATGTGAAAATTAACATGTGTTTTTAGAATAGTATTGAAGTTAAATCACAAAAATCATAACCTATATATGTTGCTTTATATACAAGCATATAAACCTAATCTATGTCTGCTAGTTTATATAATCATTAAAAGATTTTGAAATTTCATCCAATTTCCCAAATTCAGCCCTTAATTGGTTCTGCCAACCGAGAGTCAAGCCTCATTACTTGAACTTATCTGAATCCCCTTCCCCTATGGATGCTTTCTATCAAGTTTGATCAAAATTGGTTCAAACTAATTTTGGAGAAGTTGAAAAGGTGAAAAGTTTATGCCTAAAGATGGAGGACAAATGACAGAATGCATTTCTTTGGGAAAAGTCCAGCTTTGGACTAAAAATAGCGTATGCAGCATTCCAATCACATCTATCACAAACAAATTGACAAATTAACTAATTCTATTGACCTTAACATTGAACTTGACCTGTGATCTTCAATTGGGTCCAACCATCAATACTGTAGATGTACCACTTCTACACTGGTCGAACTTAACACCGGACCAAACTCCTCTGGATTTTCCTTCATCAGAGATGTGTATAGTAATCACTATAAGTAGTACACTAATCAAATAACCATACAGTTACCATTCTAAAGAAGAGGAAAGTCCAGAGGAGTTTGGTACATCCGGTATTTAGTTTAACCACTGCCCTTCTTGTATTTTATATCATTCTTGACAAATTAATACCAAAGACCATGATTTTTTACCTTATTAAATCTAAAATTCAAGAAGTATCCTTATATTTGTACACCTCATTACATTAGACCATTGGAACGATAGCTATCATTTGGGTATAGAAGTTGTCTAACAATGAACAGAAAATTCTGAATACCCTAAAAAGTTCTGTGAATGTAAAAAAAAATGTGTGTCAGTAATCAGGAAGAAAATGAGTTTCCGTTACTTTTATAATTCTATGAAAAAAACTGTGTGTATAATTGATGTGAAGAAAGACTGTGTGTAATGTCTGGATGCATCGCCATTATAAATGATACTGTATAAAGAGCAGACTATTCTAGACTTTAATTTATGGACAGGTGACTGGTTGCTTTGAGGTAAATGTACAAACAAGTTGCAGCGACATTAACGAGAAAAACACTGATACAGCTGCTGGATTCAATTAAGAGTGCACTATACAATACAGCTTTATTATCATCCCTATGTAAAGTAGACTTTCAGCCATTCTCAAGGTAGGTATTCAACTAAATGTAGGAACTTTCAATGTAGCCCAATTTTCCTTCTGAATCATGTTATTTATTGGTGTTAAAATCAGCTTTACATAATGCTGAAGAGATACAAAATAGACAATCACATAAATAAAAGCTTTTCTTCAAGGGAACTATTTGTTGTGATTATTTTTTTCTTCAAAGATTGAATTGAAATACAAGCTGTGTGGTATTCAACAATGAGTATATTTCTATGACATTAACTAACAAGATTTTGTAATAAACCAAGAATTAAGGATAATTATTTTTGTAAGGATGTGATCTCCCTGAGATAAAATTATATAAAATATGAAGAAAAAAATAATAGTAACAATGTTACGGTACACTTGAAAAATGTGAGACTGAAAAGTAGTAAAACAGTAACCTTCATTAATTAAGAGACATATCTTTTTTTAATTATGTATTTCTTTTAACAAAGAATGAAATAATATCTCCAAGTTTAGAATGTAACCTTTAAAACTTGTTTTCATTTACTTCAATTGATCAGAAGGCTACATATTAAATGACATTTTTCAATCAACTCTTCTCCATTTTGAACCCATCTGTTGATTCAAGTCTTCAGACTTTAATATATTACGAGCTACCCCATGGTTACTATAGCTTCCTGTCTGATCTCTGTATGGTATTCACCAGTACATCTGTGTTACATCAAGACTATCAAAGCATTAGCAGTTATGTAACGTCATAACACGTTTTTTTTTTTTTTATAATTTATGAGGCTTCAGTTTGACGAGTCTAGTGATAGAATGCCCTCTACACAATTTACACACAGCTAAATCTCTAAATTGAGGCAAGGTACAGGAATTGGGTTTTCATTATATTTTTTAATTTTGTACGAAGTTTTTTGTTTCTTGTCTTTCTGTTACAAAAACAATAGTCAATTTAATAATAAAAGCCTTCCATTAACACTCATTTCATTTATACCGGGGTATTTATTTTTATCCGATTTTGTTCATTCTCAAAAAACATGTTTTTGAAATTGATTTAGTTAATTCAATCAAAGCATTATTATTGAAACCTAAGTTTAGTAGCGATACACATCTTGTTTTATAGTTTAATCCTTTACTTGGTACTTTTTTATATACCCCCTTAACCCTGTATCTCCCCTCCTACAAGTGTTGTAGTCTTTAGACTCAAAATTCTCCATGTGTTTACCAGCTGGGAAAAAAAATCTTAAGATTTTAAATAGCCATTAAATGATTTCTGCAAAGATGGTTGATAGCAGCAAATTATTCTTATCTCCTAGTGTTTCCCTCTAACACACACTTTGGAATATCTGTCTTCTGCCAGGAACACAATTCTTATCCCACTGAGGTCAATGTGCACCGAGTGTATCAGCTAGGTCTTATGTCTTCAAGGTGGCAGGGGTTTAAATGTTGTCAACTTTATAGGTGTCTAAAAATTACAATGATACGGTGATGAAGTCTATAATCAGGATGTATGTATTGTGGAAGTCATCACTTTCACCATCACATTCACATGATACACTTTCATAGTTTAAGTTACATTCAACAAGAAATAAGTAAACAATAGTTATGTAATCCTGTATCTTGCGTAAGCCTAGTTTCTCTACACTATATTTCACTACGATAAACAATATGACCAAGGAAGTGGTTAGTATATGTTGGTGGTTAGTATATGTTGTATATGTTGGCTTGCGAAGATGCAATACCTGCTGAATATTTTTTCTAAATTCTTCTAAGAGAAAATGTAAATTGACCAATCAGTCATTATTAATTCCCATCAAAGTATTCATCTTCAGAGGAAGTAATTTTAGCTAAAAACTTACCTTGCTAAAGGTGGATTTTTAC
>JAUMGZ010181199.1:0-13994 GCA_032359645.1 Pododesmus macrochisma | reverse complement strand
TTTCTATAAATATATAAGTCATATGTTACAATGGTGTACAAATATTTCTATAAATATATAAGTCATATGTTACAATGCTGCACAAATATTTCTATAAATATATAAGTCATGTGTTAAAATGGTGTACAAATATTTCTATAAATATATAAATCATATGTTACAATGCTGCACAAATATTTCTTTAAATTTACAAGTCATATGTTACAATGGTGTACAAATATTTCTATAAATATATAAATCATATGTTACAATGCTGCCCAAATATTTCTATAAATATATAAATCATATGTTACAATGCTGCACAAATATTTCTATAAATATATAAGTCATATGTTACAATTGTGTGTTCAAATTTATATATTTTCCCTGATAAAACATGTACATAATTATGTGCTTGTAACTAAAAAGAATAGATAAAGGTTCTTAAAACATTAATGTAATAATTATATTGATCTGGTTTGATTTGAGTGGTTAAAGTACAACCCAAAACACTTACAGTGCTGTTCAAACATTTTTTTGAATATATATGTCATATGTTTATTGGTGTGTTCAAATTGATGTATATTTACTGATATGCATGTCATATTGACATGTTTCGATGTATGTACAATAATGTAGTTTTTGATATTTAAAACTGACTTGTTTGTACTGTATGAAAATATGGAACTAGGGAATAAATTTCTACAAATGAGTTTAATGGAAGAACATACATGATTATGTATATATTGGTTCTATGTGTACAGTACTACCGGTACAATAAATAGACTGCCCACCATTCACTCTGTAATCATACCTATGTCAAGAAAAATCTATACACAATGTTGGAATTTCCTACTCCATTAGTTGTCCAATGTATGTTCAAATATTTACTGTTAACTTAAGTATAAAAACCAGTTGTGCAAGTGTGTTTTAATTTAAGACCTCTTAAAATGAACAATGAAGAATTGAGAATCAGATGGCAAACTAACAGGTTTTGTCAATGATTTCAAAAGAGGTGCCAAAGTACTCTTAAGTTTGTGTGCGTATATCACAGTGACTTGATCCAGGTCAACTCCTGGACATGAAGCAGTAACGAATATTGATAATCCCTAAGGTCAAATGTGAAGTAAGTAAGATTCAATGTATTTCACATGTAACTTTGATACTAATTTCAACTGGTAATTGTGGCATACCTGAGCTATATATATATATATATGTATGTTAATATTAGGTAATTTTCTTCCTCCCTGCTAAGCACTCAATATTTCTGGTTAGGAAAAGGACTGGTTGACTCAGTGTCAGGATTATGTGACCAAGTGAAGTATCGTGTCAATGCATGTGTCTGCAGCATGTTATTCTGTGAGCCAGCACTACAAAGTTGCCATTGGTGTGCACTGTCACAAGCAGACACCATCTGATTATGACATGTGTTCAAAGAGACGTTAATCCCGTATAAAATGAACAATAAAACACAGGTTTCTGCAAGTATGAAATTTGCAGGATGAATGGGAGATATGTGCCCTATTAATAAGTCTGTACGTTTAAAGACAACTGTATTGAGTCATATTTGGAGTTTTTGTGTTCATATGCATGCACACTATTATGTACATGTTTTTGTAAATAATGTTTAAAAATGTGTTTTGCGTCAGAGGAGTTGAATCACTATACCAGTAGTTGCACAATCATCATTGATGTATCAGTGTACATCATACAGATTAAAATGACAGCTTGTACACTTGTCATAACTAATATGTCCTATGTGATGTGCAGACAAATTTGACAGTTTAATAACCGTCTGATTGGTTGAACTTGGTACAATAATACTATATTAGTGCATTGTTCTAACTTAAACCACAAACTAGACATACATTTACACATTACGGTACAAAGGATAGGATTTGTATTGCTCTTGATGTAGTTATATATTTATTTCCTTTTGGATTGGGAAGGTTGGGTGTGACACAGTGATTCAAGAATAGACTATATACACCCTCAATTAGTGTATTAGGTTCATACTAAAGGACATATAAAGATAGAAATAAATTACAAATTTTATTTGCCCATTGGCATGTATAATATATATTACTTGTGTAATTGTTTAGTTCTAGTACAGTGCATAGCCTTGTAGATTTTTATTGTGTATTGAGAAATTATTAATGAAGTTACTTTTATGGCCATGTTGTTTGAGACTGTAATTAGGAAGGTAGAAGTCGGGTACTTGATTTGATTTATTTATGATGAACCGGATGATTTACAAATAGTTTTCACCGACTTTCATGGGTCTACTTATTATCAACAAAGGCAAACCTATCAAGCAAATCAGATACAGAACCAAGGTGAATCTGTGTTAAACCAGTGTTGATGCGGCCATGTAACCAAGCAGACTGTGATTATTGAGCATTTCTACCCCACATGTACTGTTCCCATGTAGCTGTCCTTGTGTACTCCCAGTAAAACTAGTATTTTAGTAAGACTTAATTAAGGGTTGCGTGATAATGGGTAAGGCGGCCCATGGAAATCTTCTCTGGACTCTTCATCATGGACATCGTATACGTATAATAAATGGAGAGTTCAGGAAATCAACAAGAAAGGTAAACTAATGATTATTTCAGCAATGATTACAGTCAGATGACGTCTGACAGTTTGAGTAAACAAAGTATCAACAAGCCCACCTTTATAGAAATAAAAAAACAAAATTCATCTGGTATTCATTTTGTGCCTAAATAATATTTCATGATAACGACTGTATTGTAAGCAAATTTAAGATGTGGGTTATGATTTAAGTTAATATTAGAGAACTGAGTTTCAGTATTAGGATTTTGATTTATTTTGCTAAGATTACTTAATTAATTGACAGTTAAAAGATGTCTACTTTGTTGAAAGACATCATTTAATAGAAGACAAAATTTATAATTTGCTTAATATTATAGTTTTCTGTAACTATTACTAACAACTAATGCTAATAATTTGTATGTATTTTGTGGAACAATTATAACTAAGGGGGGGGGGGCGGATCTTGTGATAGTATGTTGATGCTTCAAGGATCTATTAATGTACAGTTGTTTCCTTGTTGTCTACTTTAAGATACTAAAGTGAAGTAGAACTATTGTTGTATTATATAACACACTGCTACACTTATGATAAGTATTGTCCTTGCATTATACCCTGACATGTTTTACAACACCAATATTGATACTGTATATTACTTTTAATGTCAAGTTAGATATATGTAGAAAGTGTAAACTACCAATATTGTTGTAGTTATTTCAAAGTTATTTAAGGTGAAGTAATTGATTAATCAATATAAAAGTAAACTAAAGTTATATGTTGAAATGATGCTACATATGATTGTGGTTTTTTCTGGTTTGATTTACCTCATTTACTGTCAGCTGATATAAAGCACTGTAAGGGGTGTGATTGTTGTATGTTACTGACTATAATAGAAGTTGTTTATTGGTACATGTATCTATTAACTTAATGCCCTCGTCACACATCACGAATCATCTTGCCGGATCCACTAAGGATGGAAACTCACTGATGACCCCGGAAAAGACTATATCCACAGTTTCACTACAGGTTTTGACGGACCAACCAAGGATAATACAGAAAAAGAGCTAGTTGACAACGGTTCAGTACGGCGTATGCACTGCGTATTAAAAACGGTTTGCTACAATTTTAGTACGGGTTAGCACGAATTAGAATGGTCTGGCACGGATAAGTACGGACTCTCATTGAGCGCCACGGTTTATTAAGGACTACAACGGATAAGTACGTTCTAATACGGATCAGCAAGGATGTACTATGGTTGTCTGATCCGTGGGGAATTTTTGAACATGCTAAAAAATTGTCAAGGATATACAAGTACTACTACGATTGACCCAGGATACAATACGGACAGCTACGGACCACTACAGACTGATTACCACAAATGATGCTGGATCGTATCCGTGGCTAATCATGGGCCTCTATGATATAATGATACTTATTATGAAAGTTTAAGTGAACCGTTTCTTGTCAATGATCATGTTTGATTAATTATTGATAATTACAAGTCATCTCTTAAATAAAGGAGACTCACATGTACATTACTGTTTTGCACATTACATCCTGTTTCTGTGAAGAAACTGGAATAACAGGTTATGTTAGAACGTAATAATACCTGTATCTATAAAATTTTACCGTGGGTAAATCTTATCAATGGCAAAAGTCGAGTCAATTCATCAAATATTGGTAAATTTATGTAATTATCTTGTTAAAGGATATACACATCCACTTGCTAAATTGACACGCCCATTACCGAGACTTTCTCACGAAGTGTACTGTGAAACTGTATTATATGCAACATTACCTTACACGGAAATGATAAATGTAAAATGGTGGGGTAAAAAAATAAAATGCAATGATTTGCACTTAATCAGAAAATTCATAAATTTAAATGCTATAAATTATTTCATTGTTTTTGATCATTTTACATAAACTATACATATTCAGAATACAGAAATTTACTTCATGATTGATCAAACAAAACAATTGTATGACTGGAGAAAAACTATGTAGCTGCTTCAAAATTCAACATGATTTATTGTAAAGTTATGTCAACTTCAACAAGAGTTATTGTATATTTTAAATGTATGAACTCATATTTTGAATGTTATTTCTTGTATTTATAAGGAGGCCTAATTTTGTAATATAAATCACATGCATTTATACTCTCTTGTTGTACATATATTTGGTAAAGTCTTTCTGTTGTAATCTCCATGCAATGCCACAAAAGCTGAGACTGTTGATATATTTTCATATAAATGCCATAAAAGAGTGGTTATAGTGGTTTAGACTATCATATAATATGAATGTAAAGTTAATCACCAACTAAAGCAGAAACTTTGGAGATGTCAAATAATTCATTTGTCAAATTGTCTATTTTAAGCTGTATTAGAAAGCCATTCTTTACATGTGAAGAAAGTCTGTCATTATAAAGTAGATGTATTGAGCCGTACTTAAGTTTGATGAGTGGGAGTACTTGACTGAGCATTTACCATGCAGTGTTAGTGACACATGTGTGAAGCCTGTAATGTATTGCTCCTTTACAGGGGTGTCAACATACCCTCGGGGTCACATGTATCAATTCACACACCTTCTTTATATATGTAAGATCAATTCACACACCTTCTTTGTATATGTAAGATCAATTCACACACCTTCTTTATATATGTAAGATCCACACACCTTCTTTATATATGTAAGATTCACACACCTTCTTTATATATGTAAGATTCACACACCTTCTTTATATATGTAAGATTTTCAGATGGGTTTTGATAAGTGTGATAGGTATTTTTCATTTGCATGAAGATCCCGAGATTGTTGAATTATGATCCAAGCCTCGAGTCAATCCACAGTTTACTTTAAAGGTTAAATATCATGATTAGATTTTTGCTGGTTGAATACATTATACTTTAATTTTTTTATAAAGAATTGATGGAACAACGGCAGTATGACAAATATATGTGTATATCTACTGAACATATTTCTGTAATCTTTATCCATTTCTTAAATTCTAACATATCACTTTAACATTGAATCATTTAGCATGCATATAAAGTTAGTTTTTATGCTGACAAAAGAGTTCTCATGAGTACTAAGCTTAGCAGTTATTGATCAGTATGTGCTTATATCGTGAACAAGTGTTGTGGTTGATTGAACGTGGCTGGTCGGTTGATGTGTGATGATGGAGATCAATGTACGACAGGATCAATTTACTGTGACCAGTAAAGATACCAGCTGAACCCTGCAGCCACAATGTGCTGACAGTATTTAAAAATGTATATCATCTATACATAGCCTACACTATTTCACCTAAAAATCTCTCTGTAAATTTCATTGGAATTTCATTTCTATAAACATATTTAAAACTCTTATTCTTTTATTTTTTGTGTGTGTTTTTTTTTACCGGTAAATATAATATTTTGTGTTCACATACTTCAGTTTTAATTATAATGCTGTGCATTTTACCAAGGGAGATAATCTGGTTTCTACCAAGAGATAATGAAATGCAATGTTTTCAACCAAGTGTGCCAGTGATAAGATTCCTTTAATTTTTTGGATGATTAACACAAATTTACACAAATATCTTGCTGGTAGGCTGGTGTTAGAATCCCAGACAGGAGTTCGCACCCCAGTCACATCAAAACCCAAGACATTAAAATTAGGCAATCCCTGCTACATGTCAGTGCTCAACATTTCTGGGTAGGAAGAAGAACATGTTGGCTCAGTGTCAGGATAATGTGATCAAGTAAAGTATAATGTCATTGTGTCTGCAGAATGCTTTAGGGGAATCCATCTGCCATATGGGATTAACTTTGATATTTTTGACTTAATATCAAAAACTGTATTTTTGGAGCAATTTGGTATTTAACAATTGTTATCTGTGACCAGTGATGGCTATCATTAGTTCACATTGTTTCTGCACACCTCCTCTTTAGGGCATGATGTGAGAATGAGGCCACAGGAAGGATTTCAAACATAAACACTTAAAACTTCACCAATACCTACAGATCAATTTTTGTAGATTGTGCAAGCAGAATGCAAAGTGAAATAACATAATTTTAATGAAGATATAACGTAATAATAGATTATCAACATGTTTTGTAACAGTTATAAATTAACCTAGCAATTTTTGTTCTTGTAATTTAAACTAAATGGCCAGACAGTTGAGAGATGTTTCAACATTAGATAAAATCTATCAGATAGCGTGCGCCCCATGGGCGTGTGTTACAGTCTATTTGGTGTGCCTGAGTGACTGATGGTGATCCAGTGTTATAGGTAGTACTATAACAATGGCATCTGTCCACTTGCGTCCTCTTTCTGGTGATGACGCCTCACAAAGGGTGTTGTTCTGATGGTTTAGTGGATTATTGTAGCTAGAAAACATCATTAGCTGGTCAGTATGTCCACTTCGTCCATCACTTCTGCAGACTCTACGGACTCTTCAGAGTCCACTTTGTCTGAATCTACAGAGTCCAGTCTCTGTTGCTTTGTAAGTTAAACTTTCTTTTTAAAATCATTTTTTTTTAAATAAAAGATGCAGAACAAATAAATACTCTTTGTAAAATTTAATTCTTTTAAAATAAAAAATATAGACAATTAGTAAATTTTCTCTAAGTTTGTAAAATCAATAGTTTTCAAATTAAAAATGTATATCAAGTGGTATTCGTCTTTTGATTATTTTTGATTGGTGAGACTCACTTTTAACTTCCTTGCATATTAATTGTATAGCTTGTATACTTGCTTTTCTCCTCTCAAATTATATATTATAAGCATTAGATTTACATACTGATCGACTTCCCATATTTACTGCTCATAGTTTGTTCGTGACATTTTTGTAAGCATCTTTTGCACACATTTTTCTGTGGTGACTGTTGATTGTCCAGCACATTATTAAGAGAATGAACAATATTAAAGATAATCACAGAATAACACAATGATGAATGATATCAGACTTGTGAAGTCTGTATAGTGTAGATAAGTATACCTCATGATGGATAGAGAGGTGAAATTAATATTTTCATTACAATGTATGATATATATGTCACTTTATTAACTTATTGTGCTAAAATGATGATTTATTAATATAATTCTAGAGTTTATTTATTTCACAGTAAATACTTATTATTTTAACCTCATGTACTTATATGAAAGTTAGCGATCATTCTCTTCATTGTCAGACCATTGAAAGATTATATAGGGACTGCGATCACAAGAAACTTTCGATTTTTTTTCTTCTAAGAAATTCAGGATTTTTTTTATTATACCTTGAAGGATTTTTCGCTCAATATAATGAATAAGATTTGTGATTGAGATTTTATTTCCTTGGTGACAAAGCTGGGTAATTATATTTACTGCTGACAATGTATAGATAAGAGAGAGAGAGAGAGAGGAAGCATGTTTAACAGGCAAGCTGCCTAATGACATTCTCTAATGGAATTGAAAAACTCTCTTATGTGCGGGATCAAACCCTGGAACTGCCATGTACAGTAAATTAAAGATGTCATGCGATTGCTGGTTTTTGTTGCCATGAGGACTTCGTCTCAGTGCTGATACCTTGCGTGATATGTTGTCTCTGTTAGTTATTCATCAGAATATAACAGTTTCGTTGTTACTTTGAGACATTAATTAGTTACAAATGAAGTGCTGTTGCTTTGGAAATTTGTTTGAGGTTTCGGTCACCACCATGACACAGAGGAAATATACATCACAGGTTTGTTAGCATAATCACAACCTTTATAGTAGATTTATATGTTGGATGATGTCAAGTTACTGTTTGAACTTTTTTTGTTTAATCAAAAACTTACCTTAATTGCAATTGTGACTGCATGAGCTTTTTGCACTAATAAATCGGATGAAGAATTTTTTTTAATTCAATATGTAATCTTACTTAATTAACTTGCGTACATAGTAGAAAATAGAACTAACTACAACAATTTTTTTTGTTATTTTGGCATTTCTGTACATTTTTTTTTACTCACAAAGTTTAAAGTTTCTACACTACATCATATACTTGCCAAGTCTCCCTATTTTTGAGCGAGTCTCCCTATTTTTGAGTGAGTCTCCCTATTTTTCACACCAAATGTTCACTTTGACATCATTGTAATTCCTTAACCTTGTTTCAGATTTAAAATTAATCTAGTGTAGTGCATAGAACTGCTTAAATTAGGCAGTTTACACTACTAGCGTATCCAATAAGGCAATGTATATGAGTGTTAAAGGCATTTTAAGATTTGGTCACGAACTTTCTCCCCCATAAATATTTTTAAAAGTTGGCAAGTATGCAGTACATTTTGTTTGTTACTTAAAAAAAGTTGTATGACCAAAACATTAATACATGAAGAAAATTTGCTTAGTTTAAAGAACTCAGATTTATTTTATCAAAATGTAAGATTCAATATCTATATAATAATTGCAGTACAACAAAACTTTGTGCTTTAACGTTACACAACAAAATGGATTCAGATAATGATAAAAATTGATTTAGATCTAGAACCCAATGTCATTGCACCAGTAATCCATATACATTGAACTGATTAGTTTTAAAAACTGTACAGAAGGTTGTCATATAATACAGTATACAAGTATATGTTACAAAAACCAAAAAAATCCCCAAAAAGTAGTCTGCGGCTTACATACAGATGCAACTTTTAATCCGGAAAATACGGTAATGTAAAGTATGATGAGAATGCCATATGTGTATCTGTATTATTAAGCCATGTGTGTGGTAAATAAACATATATGATCCATATTGTATAGCTGATAGAACTACAGTATTACAGAACATGCTGTATGTAGTTGATTATGTTGACAAAAATGATGACAATTTTACTGCTGTAAAGATAACGGTGGATTAAATATGTCATAATATGTCTGAAGTAATGCTCCAGTGAACATCTTTATATCACTCAGATTTACTGATATATACTCAAACTGGTTAAACTGTAAGGTGACCTATCATCAGAAATGATAGCAGCAAAAGTTCTGGTCTTTTGAAGGTAATATTATATTACAAGTCTGAAATAACATTAAAACACAAGCAGGCACGGTGCAGAAACATATTTACATTGAATATAGGTTGTTTTGAACAATAATAAAGGTGTCCTATGTGGATCAGTGGATAATATATTGGCCCATATTAAAATTAAAAACCTTGTTTATAAGTGGGAAGATCGGTGTATTGTTATAGGTAAATAGTTGACAAGATATGTCTGTCATTGTCAGCCTGATTGCGTATCGACTCTGTCTATGCTAATTCACAATACCTTGCAGCGCACTGATTCACGATCATGAGTCAGATATGCCCCCACATAAACTAGAAAAACAAAAGCCTATTTAAAGTTTTTAATACAGATTTATGTTAAGCATATTCTTTATATTCAATTTAAGTAAACATGTCATAGTATTTGGTATATGTACGTTAAGGCTTATAATTAATAACTGTGTGCCTTACTATTATACATAGTGAAGCCATTGATAGAGAAGGATTAAGACACCTACTGCATAAAGTTTAAAGGTGATCGAGTTCTAAATGAAAGTCCTCTTCAAATTTAAAGTGTATAATCACAGGATTTAAGACATACCTGTTCTCAAAACTTGATTTCTGATACTGCTCTTTAGAGTGCATTGGCGATTAGCAGTTCATGTGTAGGTTAAACTTGAGATCGTACATTAGAAGTTTGAACTTATTGTGCACATGTACATGCAGTAACAAGAAAGGATATAGTTCTCGGAGGATCGTACTATTCTGTGTTATAGTTCTTTGAGAAGTGTTGTATCATGTGTTAATTGTTCCAAATATTAGGTAGATAAATGTACCGGTAAGTAAACTTTTTTCGCCGTAAACTTTAACACATTATATTCATGAACACTAACCAATGCTAATAAATGTATAAAGAAGAGAGTTATATTGATTATATTATCTGTAACTGGCAGTGCCTTTGTTTTAACTGATGTTACATTTTATAATTTAACCATTTATGCATTAAGAATGTCAGTAAATCTTGACAACAATTGACTGTCATTCAGACATAAAATATAGATATAAGAAATCGATGGTCATTAAATACTATTGGACATACATGTAGTGGTTTTTACAACACTGAAAATTGGTAGTGGGATATCATTTACCGGTATGCCATCAGTATCATTGTTAGATATGACATTGCTTAGTGGAAAGCTTAATGATTGTCAGCCATTGAGACATGTACAATATGTGTAGCTTTCAGACATTCTGAAGATTCTTATATATAACAGTTTTGTTTTAGTTATTCACCAACTTTGTAATTATGATACCAATATTCATGATTTTTAATGACTCAAAATAATTTTAATTTATGCAAATGTTGAGGTATACGTAAAGTACAAATTTAACCTTTGCATCTTTCACTCGAGGGTTCAGGTAGCAGTTATAATGTACTGGAAATATTTAACTTATAATTTATTGTCTGAGCACAAAATACTATTGTTAGTTCTAAATTTGTTACGTTTATAGTTATTTTTTAATGTAGGGGGAAAAACTGTGTGACACGAGGTCTAACAAATCATTACTATATTTTACATTGTACAGGGATTTCAACATGTCCAATTTGAGAAAGCATTATTTGAGAAGTTATCTCCCCTTAATGCAACACATCTACTTGATATGCTTTTAGCATGTTTACCATTTTTTTATGATTTGTGTCATTGTAAATAATAAATTAGTGACAGTACTGTTGGTATGGCGGCAAGTGATGTGTATTGTTACATGAAATAGTATTTCAGTATGTGATTGGTTAAAATCAATACTCAGGAAGCAGTAAAAGGTTAGCATGGTGCATTTAAATATTAATCACTAGTTTTCGTCCTCTCACATATATGTAAATGTGTATGTTGCTGTTGGCAATTTGTTAATATATATGTATACATATATTGAAATAAATATAGAGAGAGGGAGAGTGTGCTAGTAGAGAAAGGGTGCTGGAAGAGAGCGAGGGAGGGGAGGGAGTTGGGAGAGAGAGGCTGGGAGCTGAGAAAAGAGAAAAACGGAGGGCGGGTTGAAGGGATAGGGGATTTGGGAGTCTTAAAAAATAATTATATTGAAGTTTATCTTCCTCCATTTGTATTAAATGTGTGTTTTGTCAATGTTTTGATTAACATTTTATGTTGTATACTGACAAGGTTGATTTGTCCCCACAATAAAAATCCAAGTGCAGATAGATTTTCACCTTGACCTTTGGTTTTATGTTCTTTTAAGTACTGGTATGTACATATTATTTATTATCTGTAATACTTGTCACCAAATTTACAATGTGGTGAGGGGTTGTAGTTTCTTAATATGTGAACAAATAAATTGCCTAAATCATTGGAGTATAAAATAAGAGTATAGGTAATTCATGGTGTGTTGGTCTTTGTTTGTGACGTGTAGCGTTCTCTATGACTGTTGAACAATGGTACAGTCATTTATTTGTATTGTTTGTGGGTCAGAAATAAGATGTGTTTCATAGATAAACCATAATAATTATGTATTGAGAAAGAGGTCAATGTTTTAAGAACTTGTGTTATTGGATGTTTGTATACGCTTGCCACTGGTGCCATGAAGCTTTCTTTGAAAAGATACAAAGATCGGGTAATTTTTTCTTCAAATTGTTTTATTTGTAAAGTTTAAGAAGAAAAAAGAGTAAATGTGTATACATATGGGTAAATTACATGTCATGCTGAATATTGTATATTGTTTTATTGTTATACAAGATGTCCATTATACAGCCTAAGTTAACACAGGTGTGGTGTTGACTTTGATTACATGTGTACATGTAGTTAGCTAATGTTAGAGTTACTAGTGATACAAATTGTCATACACAATTTTTACTATTAATTAGTTCTTGTTATTACACTTATGGTGTTATTTGTTGTTGATCTGAATGTTATTACAGATTTACTGTTAGCTAAATACACAATTATTTGTAAACTTTGTAATGTCTTGTGAACTGTGGTTTAACTGTATGGTGCAAATATAATTTAATAAATTTGCAGAATACATATATGATTAAAGCTTAACATATATCTCCTGAACTTTTTTTGAACTTTGTGTTTATATTCAACTTGTAAATTGTTATTTTCAAAGGTTGTGAGGCGTCCCTATGACAACCCTTGGACCTGGAAACCTCTGGAAAAAGCTCGCAGGAAAGTAAGACATAAGTTTTCGACCCCTGTCAAGATGTCTGACCAACGAGGAGATGCCATCCTCCGTAATCTGGTTCATGATTACTTGACAGATGCAGAATGTGAATTGTTCAAACACACCCTACAACAGTTTCGACAAACTAAATCAGTTGCCTCCCTTTGTCAACACTTGCGGCCTCTAATTAACACAAAGGAAAAGTTGATCATACTGGTAGAGCTCAGCTCCCACATTCCTGCTCCTCTACGGGCTGACTTTCACAGGATCTGTAGCTTACAGTTCAAACACTATGAAACATATCTCAGGATCTATTCAAATGGAAATGCAATATCAGAAAATCCCCGAGTCATAGCTCAAGATCCATCTGGAAAATATAAAATTGTATCGAGAGGAAGTGAGAAGAAATTCATGGTAAACTACAACAATTACAAAAACAATGGAGAAATAAACTCTCAGCATGGCACAAGTGTAACTAGTGGAGTTTACAGTGAACATGATGATGTTTCTATAAAGCGTATGGATGACTTAGATGGTGGGGATCTAGATAATGTTTTTGTTTACTCACCTCCGAATAAACCTATCAGTGCCTCGCAATTTCAATTTGGTAATCAAGACAAAAATCATTTAGGAATTAAAAGAATATTTTTGGCCCGTAGAGAGGATGGTAGCCTGGGTCTTGGTATTCATGGTGGTAATGAATTTGGATCGGAGATCACTGTTAGTGTTGTAGATCCTGAAGGTCCTGCTGCTGCCCAGGTAAATAATTGTTTAATGTATAGTCACCACAGTCTTAACTGCTATATTTTGCAGTGTTCTATTAAGAGCAAAATAGAGTTGTCTCCGCTTTCTATCTTTTAATCATAATGCATATGGTAACCTTTTCTTTAACAAGAATGAAAGATAAAATACTCTCCCTTCAATAAATTCTAACTTGCATGACAGCAATGTAGCTTTGTCAACTACATTTAAAGAATACTTTGCAGTGTATATTCAATTGTTAATTATACACAAAAAGTTGGTATTTATATCATACAGTTGTCTCTCTTTTAATACTGTGATACACATATGGCATACAGTTGTCTCCCTTCTAATACTGTGATACACAGATAGCATACAGTTGTCTCCCTTCTAATACTGTGATACACAGCTGGCATACAGTTGTCTCCCTTCTAATACTGTGATACACAGATAGCATACAGTTGTCTCGATCCTTCTAATACTGTGATACACAGATAGCATACAGTTGTCTCCCTTCTAATACTGTGATACACAGATAGCATACAGTTGTCTCCCTTCTAATACTGTGATACAC